>CM055125.1:164008797-164144810 GCA_029206835.1 Rana muscosa | reverse complement strand
ACTGGAAGGACAGTGAGTGAATTCTCCTTGTGCTAAATTGTGCTTAAAAAAAACATTTTTTCTAGGGACAGAAAACTGTAGGTAGGGAGAGTGTGTCAGTTTCTTTCACTGTCAAAGTCCTTGTTTCCAGGGACCTGGAAGGACAGTGAGTGAATTCTCCTTGTGCTAAATTGTGCTTAAAAAAAACATTTTTTCTAGGGACAGAAAACTGTAGGTAGGGAGAGTGTGTCAGTTTCTTTCACTGTCAAAGTCCTTGTTTCCAGGGACCTGGAAGGACAGTGAGTGAATTCTCCTTGTGCTAAATTGTGCTTAAAAAAACATTTTTTCTAGGGACAGAAAACTGTAGGTAGGGAGAGTGTGTCAGTTTCTTTCACTGTCAAAGTCCTTGTTTCCAGGGACCTGGAAGGACAGTGAGTGAATTCTCCTTGTGCTAAATTGTGCTTAAAAAAAACATTTTTTCTAGGGACAGAAAACTGTAGGTAGGAGAGTGTGTCAGTTTCTTTCACTGTCAAAGTCCTTGTTTCCAGGGACCTGGAAGGACAGTGAGTGAATTCTCCTTGTGCTAAATTGTGCTTAAAAAAAACATTTTTTCTAGGACAGAAAACTGTAGGTAGGGAGAGTGTGTCAGTTTCTTTCACTGTCAAAGTCCTTGTTTCCAGGGACCTGGAAGGACAGTGAGTGAATTCTCCTTGTGCTAAATTGTGCTTAAAAAAAAACATTTTTTCTAGGGACAGAAAACTGTAGGTAGGGAGAGTGTGTCAGTTTCTTTCACTGTCAAAGTCCTTGTTTCCAGGGACCTGGAAGGACAGTGAAGTGAATTCTCCTTGTGCTAAATTGTGCTTAAAAAAAACATTTTTTCTAGGGACAGAAAACTGTAGGTAGGGAGAGTGTGTCAGTTTCTTTCACTGTCAAAGTCCTTGTTTCCAGGGACCTGGAAGGACAGTGAGTGAATTCTCCTTGTGCTAAATTGTGCTTAAAAAAACATTTTTTCTAGGGACAGAAAACTGTAGGTAGGGAGAGTGTGTCAGTTTCTTTCACTGTCAAAGTCCTTGTTTCCAGGGACCTGGAAGGACAGTGAGTGAATTCTCCTTGTGCTAAATTGTGCTTAAAAAAAACATTTTTTCTAGGGACAGAAAACTGTAGGTAGGGAGAGTGTGTCAGTTTCTTTCACTGTCAAAGTCCTTGTTTCCAGGGACCTGGAAGGACAGTGAGTGAATTCTCCTTGTGCTAAATTGTGCTTAAAAAAAACATTTTTTCTAGGGACAGAAACTGTAGGTAGGGAGAGTGTGTCAGTTTCTTTCACTGTCAAAGTCCTTGTTTCCAGGGACCTGGAAGGACAGTGAGTGAATTCTCCTTGTGCTAAATTGTGCTTAAAAAAAACATTTTTTCTAGGGACAGAAAACTGTAGGTAGGGAGAGTGTGTCAGTTTCTTTCACTGTCAAAGTCCTTGTTTCCAGGGACCTGGAAGGACAGTGAGTGAATTCTCCTTGTGCTAAATTGTGCTTTAAAAAAACATTTTTTCTAGGGACAGAAAACTGTAGGTAGGGAGAGTGTGTCAGTTTCTTTCACTGTCAAAGTCCTTGTTTCCAGGGACCTGGAAGGACAGTGAGTGAATTCTCCTTGTGCTAAATTGTGCTTAAAAAAACATTTTTTCTAGGGACAGAAAACTGAGGTAGGGAGAGTGTGTCAGTTTCTTTCACTGTCAAAGTCCTTGTTTCCAGGGACCTGGAAGGACAGTGAGTGAATTCTCCTTGTGCTAAATTGTGCTTAAAAAAACATTTTTTCTAGGGACAGAAAACTGTAGGTAGGGAGAGTGTGTCAGTTTCTTTCACTGTCAAAGTCCTTGTTTCCAGGGACCTGGAAGGACAGTGAGTGAATTCTCCTTGTGCTAAATTGTGCTTAAAAAAAACATTTTTTCTAGGGACAGAAAACTGTAGGTAGGGAGAGTGGTGTCAGTTTCTTTCACTGTCAAAGTCCTTGTTTCCAGGGACCTGGAAGGACAGTGAGTGAATTCTCCTATGTGCTAAATTGTGCTTAAAAAAAACATTTTTTCTAGGGACAGAAAACTGTAGGTAGGGAGAGTGTGTCAGTTTCTTTCACTGTCAAAGTCCTTGTTTCCAGGGACCTGGAAGGACAGTGAGTGAATTCTCCTTGTGCTAAATTGTGCTTAAAAAAAACATTTTTTCTAGGGACAGAAAACTGTAGGTAGGGAGAGTGTGTCAGTTTCTTTCACTGTCAAAGTCCTTGTTTCCAGGGACCTGGAAGGACAGTGAGTGAATTCTCCTTGTGCTAAATTGTGCTTAAAAAAAACATTTTTTCTAGGGACAGAAAAACTGTAGGTAGGGAGAGTGTGTCAGTTTCTTTCACTGTCAAAGTCCTTGTTTCCAGGGACCTGGAAGGACAGTGAGTGAATTCTCCTTGTGCTAAATTGTGCTTAAAAAAAACATTTTTTCTAGGGACAGAAAACTGTAGGTAGGGAGAGTGTGTCAGTTTCTTTCACTGTCAAAGTCCTTGTTTCCAGGGACCTGGAAGGACAGTGAGTGAATTCTCCTTGTGCTAAATTGTGCTTAAAAAAAACATTTTTTCTAGGGACAGAAAACTGTAGGTAGGGAGAGTGTGTCAGTTTCTTTCACTGTCAAAGTCCTTGTTTCCAGGGACCTGGAAGGACAGTGAGTGAATTCTCCTTGTGCTAAATTGTGCTTAAAAAAAAACATTTTTTCTAGGGACAGAAAACTGTAGGTAGGGAGAGTGTGTCAGTTTCTTCACTGTCAAAGTCCTTGTTTCCAGGGACCTGGAAGGACAGTGAGTGAATTCTCCTTGTGCTAAATTGTGCTTAAAAAAAACATTTTTTCTAGGGACAGAAAACTGTAGGTAGGGAGAGTGTGTCAGTTTCTTTCACTGTCAAAGTCCTTGTTTCCAGGGACCTGGAAGGACAGTGAGTGAATTCTCCTTGTGCTAATTGTGCTTAAAAAAAACATTTTTTCTAGGGACAGAAAACTGTAGGTAGGGAGAGTGTGTCAGTTTCTTTCACTGTCAAAGTCCTTGTTTCCAGGGACCTGGAAGGACAGTGAGTGAATTCTCCTTGTGCTAAATTGTGCTTAAAAAAAACATTTTTTCTAGGGACAGAAAACTGTAGGTAGGGAGAGTGTGTCAGTTTCTTTCACTGTCAAAGTCCTTGTTTCCAGGGACCTGGAAGGACAGTGAGTGAATTCTCCTTGTGCTAAATTGTGCTTAAAAAAAAACATTTTTTCTAGGGACAGAAAACTGTAGGTAGGGAGAGTGTGTCAGTTTCTTTCACTGTCAAAGTCCTTGTTTCCAGGGACCTGGAAGGACAGTGAGTGAATTCTCCTTGTGCTAAATTGTGCTTAAAAAAAAACATTTTTTCTAGGGACAGAAAACTGTAGGTAGGGAGAGTGTGTCAGTTTCTTTCACTGTCAAAGTCCTTGTTTCCAGGGACCTGGAAGGACAGTGAGTGAATTCTCCTTGTGCTAAATTGTGCTTTAAAAAAACATTTTTTCTAGGGACAGAAAACTGTAGGTAGGGAGAGTGTGTCAGTTTCTTTCACTGTCAAAGTCCTTGTTTCCAGGGACCTGGAAGGACAGTGAGTGAATTCTCCTTGTGCTAAATTGTGCTTAAAAAAAACATTTTTTCTAGGGACAGAAAACTGTAGGTAGGGAGAGTGTGTCAGTTTCTTTCACTGTCAAAGTCCTTGTTTCCAGGGACCTGGAAGGACAGTGAGTGAATTCTCCTTGTGCTAAATTGTGCTTAAAAAAAACATTTTTTCTAGGGACAGAAAACTGTAGGTAGGGAGAGTGTGTCAGTTTCTTTCACTGTCAAAGTCCTTGTTTCCAGGGACCTGGAAGGACAGTGAGTGAATTCTCCTTGTGCTAAATTGTGCTTAAAAAAAACATTTTTTCTAGGGACAGAAAACTGTAGGTAGGGAGAGTGTGTCAGTTTCTTTCACTGTCAAAGTCCTTGTTTCCAGGGACCTGGAAGGACAGTGAGTGAATTCTCCTTGTGCTAAATTGTGCTTAAAAAAAACATTTTTTCTAGGGACAGAAAACTGTAGGTAGGGAGAGTGTGTCAGTTTCTTTCACTGTCAAAGTCCTTGTTTCCAGGGACCTGGAAGGACAGTGAGTGAATTCTCCTTGTGCTAAATTGTGCTTAAAAAAAACATTTTTTCTAGGGACAGAAAACTGTAGGTAGGGAGAGTGTGTCAGTTTCTTTCACTGTCAAAGTCCTTGTTTCCAGGGACCTGGAAGGACAGTGAGTGAATTCTCCTTGTGCTAAATTGTGCTTAAAAAAAACATTTTTTCTAGGGACAGAAAACTGTAGGTAGGGAGAGTGTGTCAGTTTCTTTCACTGTCAAAGTCCTTGTTTCCAGGGACCTGGAAGGACAGTGAGTGAATTCTCCTTGTGCTAAATTGTGCTTAAAAAAAACATTTTTTCTAGGGACAGAAAACTGTAGGTAGGGAGAGTGTGTCAGTTTCTTTCACTGTCAAAGTCCTTGTTTCCAGGGACCTGGAAGGACAGTGAGTGAATTCTCCTTGTGCTAAATTGTGCTTAAAAAAAACATTTTTTCTAGGGACAGAAAACTGTAGGTAGGGAGAGTGTGTCAGTTTCTTTCACTGTCAAAGTCCTTGTTTCCAGGGACCTGGAAGGACAGTGAGTGAATTCTCCTTGTGCTAAATTGTGCTTAAAAAAAACATTTTTTCTAGGGACAGAAAACTGTAGGTAGGGAGAGTGTGTCAGTTTCTTTCACTGTCAAAGTCCTTGTTTCCAGGGACCTGGAAGGACAGTGAGTGAATTCTCCTTGTGCTAAATTGTGCTTAAAAAAAACATTTTTTCTAGGGACAGAAAACTGTAGGTAGGGAGAGTGTGTCAGTTTCTTTCACTGTCAAAGTCCTTGTTTCCAGGGACCTGGAAGGACAGTGAGTGAATTCTCCTTGTGCTAAATTGTGCTTAAAAAAAACATTTTTTCTAGGGACAGAAAACTGTAGGTAGGGAGAGTGTGTCAGTTTCTTTCACTGTCAAAGTCCTTGTTTCCAGGGACCTGGAAGGACAGTGAGTGAATTCTCCTTGTGCTAAATTGTGCTTAAAAAAAACATTTTTTCTAGGGACAGAAAACTGTAGGTAGGGAGAGTGTGTCAGTTTCTTTCACTGTCAAAGTCCTTGTTTCCAGGGACCTGGAAGGACAGTGAGTGAATTCTCCTTGTGCTAAATTGTGCTTAAAAAAAACATTTTTTCTAGGGACAGAAAACTGTAGGTAGGGAGAGTGTGTCAGTTTCTTTCACTGTCAAAGTCCTTGTTTCCAGGGACCTGGAAGGACAGTGAGTGAATTCTCCTTGTGCTAAATTGTGCTTAAAAAAAAACATTTTTTCTAGGGACAGAAAACTGTAGGTAGGGAGAGTGTGTCAGTTTCTTTCACTGTCAAAGTCCTTGTTTCCAGGGACCTGGAAGGACAGTGAGTGAATTCTCCTTGTGCTAAATTGTGCTTAAAAAAAACATTTTTTCTAGGGACAGAAAACTGTAGGTAGGGAGAGTGTGTCAGTTTCTTTCACTGTCAAAGTCCTTGTTTCCAGGGACCTGGAAGGACAGTGAGTGAATTCTCCTTGTGCTAAATTGTGCTTAAAAAAAACATTTTTTCTAGGGACAGAAAACTGTAGGTAGGGAGAGTGTGTCAGTTTCTTTCACTGTCAAAGTCCTTGTTTCCAGGGACCTGGAAGGACAGTGAGGTAATTCTCCTTGTGCTAAATTGTGCTTAAAAAAAACATTTTTTCTAGGGACAGAAAACTGTAGGTAGGGAGAGTGTGTCAGTTTCTTTCACTGTCAAAGTCCTTGTTTCCAGGGACCTGGAAGGACAGTGAGTGAATTCTCCTTGTGCTAAATTGTGCTTAAAAAAAACATTTTTTCTAGGGACAGAAAACTGTAGGTAGGGAGAGTGTGTCAGTTTCTTTCACTGTCAAAGTCCTTGTTTCCAGGGACCTGGAAGGACAGTGAGTGAATTCTCCTTGTGCTAAATTGTGCTTAAAAAAAACATTTTTTCTAGGGACAGAAAACTGTAGGTAGGGAGAGTGTGTCAGTTTCTTTCACTGTCAAAGTCCTTGTTTCCAGGGACCTGGAAGGACAGTGAGTGAATTCTCCTTGTGCTAAATTGTGCTTAAAAAAAACATTTTTTCTAGGGACAGAAAACTGTAGGTAGGGAGAGTGTGTCAGTTTCTTTCACTGTCAAAGTCCTTGTTTCCAGGGACCTGGAAGGACAGTGAGTGAATTCTCCTTGTGCTAAATTGTGCTTAAAAAAAACATTTTTTCTAGGGACAGAAAACTGTAGGTAGGGAGAGTGTGTCAGTTTCTTTCACTGTCAAAGTCCTTGTTTCCAGGGACCTGGAAGGACAGTGAGTGAATTCTCCTTGTGCTAAATTGTGCTTAAAAAAAACATTTTTTCTAGGGACAGAAAACTGTAGGTAGGGAGAGTGTGTCAGTTTCTTTCACTGTCAAAGTCCTTGTTTCCAGGGACCTGGAAGGACAGTGAGTGAATTCTCCTTGTGCTAAATTGTGCTTAAAAAAACATTTTTTCTAGGGACAGAAAACTGTAGGTAGGGAGAGTGTGTCAGTTTCTTTCACTGTCAAAGTCCTTGTTTCCAGGGACCTGGAAGGACAGTGAGTGAATTCTCCTTGTGCTAAATTGTGCTTAAAAAAAACATTTTTTCTAGGGACAGAAAACTGTAGGTAGGGAGAGTGTGTCAGTTTCTTTCACTGTCAAAGTCCTTGTTTCCAGGGACCTGGAAGGACAGTGAGTGAATTCTCCTTGTGCTAAATTGTGCTTAAAAAAAACATTTTTTCTAGGGACAGAAAACTGTAGGTAGGGAGAGTGTGTCAGTTTCTTTCACTGTCAAAGTCCTTGTTTCAAGGGACAGAGAAGGACACCTGAAGGTAGCCCTTATTGCTTTTTTCCCATCTCCCTGCAGGCCATCTATTAGAATGTCTGGAAGGCAAACAAGGAGAGGCAGACAGTCAGGAGGCAATAAAAGAGGGCAAGCAGGCTCTGTGTCTGGGGGCAACAGTGCTGGTCGTGGACGCGGTGCATTGTCATCAGCACATGGCCATGGGACACGCTTGTCCTTCTTTTCGGCAGCTGGACATGTTGAGCCACATCATGCCGAAGACTTGGTAGAGTGGATGACCAAGCCCTCCTCCTCCTCCTCATCCTCTCTCACCCAGGCTCAGGGTACTGGAAAAGCAGCTGCCAAAGCGTCCTCTTCCCTGGTATCAATGTCAGACTCATCATCAGTCACTCCTTCCCTAGACCCACCATGTCCTCCTCCTGAGGAGTCCCCCGAACTGTTTCAGCACAGTGTTGGGTACATGCTCCAGGAGGATGCCCAGCGTTTCGAAGGGTCTGATGATGAAACCCAGCTAGAGGAAGGCAGTAGCGTGAGAGCAGACAGAGGGGATGCTCAAGAAGGACACCAATCTGGCAGTCATGTTCCAGCAGCTGCAGCATACTGCCAGATTGGCTCCAGTGATGAGGAGGGAGGTGATGATGAGGTCACTGACTCCACGTGGGTGCCTAATAGGAGAGAGGAGGATGAGGAGGAGGCACATCTCCAACGAGGCAGGATGCCCTTTGGTGGCCAGCGTAAGGGCAGTACACCGACGGAATCACACCGCAGAGCTCCGCCTGTGCAGGGCGCTGCCTCTGCCCGTCATTCAAAAAGTTCTTTGGTGTGGGCCTTTTTTGAGGCTAGTGCATCAGATCGCACAGCTGCTGTTTGCAACATATGTCTCAAGCGTATATCGCGTGGCCAAAACATCAGCCGCTTGGGTACCACATGCCTGACCAGACATATGTTGACCTGCCATGCAGCTCGTTGGCAAGCCTACCTCAAAGACCCACACCAAAGAACAAAGCGGACCTCTCCTTGCACCGCATCAGCTGGGATCTCCAACCCCACTATAACTTCAGTCCTCTCTGAAACATGCACTGAGAGGAATGAAGGTGTAGAATTAGGTGTGTCACAGCCAAGTACTTGCGGCCACTCTGCTAGCAGTACACCGACGTCCGATTCTAGCAGGCAAATTTCCCTGCCCCAGCTGCTGGACCGTCGAAAGAAGTTCACTCCCAGCCATCCACATGCCCAGCGGTTGAATGCTAGCTTGGCTAAATTGCTAGCGCTTCAACTGCTGCCTTTTCAGTTGGTAGACTCGGCCCCCTTCCGTGAGTTTGTGCAATGTGCGGTTCCTCAGTGGCAGGTTCCCAAACGCCACTTTTTCTCACGGAAGGCTATTCCGGCTCTCTACCGGCATGTGGAAGGCAATGTCTTGGCCTCGCTGGACAGGGCGGTCAGCGGTAAGGTGCATATTACCGCTGACTCATGGTCCAGCAGGCATGGACAGGGACGTTACCTTTCTTTCACGGCCCATTGGGTCACTCTTTTGGCAGCTGGGAAGGATGCAGGACAAGGTGCAGTAGTGTTGGAGGTTGTCCCACCGCCACGCCTCCAAAATGCTACTACTGGTTGTGACACACCTCTCTCCTCCACCCCCTCCTCTTCTTCTTCCTCCATGGCCTCTTCCTGTGGTTTGTCCTATGAACCAGCGGTGCTCCGTAGCCGTTCACGGGGCTACGCAAGTACGCAGGCAAAAAGATGCCATGCCGTGCTTGCGCTGGTGTGTTTGGGGGACAGAAGCCACACTGGGGCAGAGGTCCTGTCTGCTCTGCAGGGCCAGGCCGAGAGGTGGTTGACGCCACGCCAGCTTAAGCCAGGAATGGTGGTTTGCGACAATGGCACCAACCTCCTCTCCGCCCTCCGACAGGGACAACTGACCCATGTGCCCTGTGTGGCTCACGTCCTTAACCTGGTGGTGCAGCGGTTCTTGGGCAGGTACCCGGGCTTACAGGATGTCCTGAGGCAGGCCAGGAAAGTCTGTGTGCATTTCCGCAGATCTTATAATGCCAGTGCTCGCCTGGCTGAGCTGCAAAAGGAGTTGAACCTGCCCAAGAACCGCCTTATATGTGACATGCCCACCAGGTGGAACTCAACGTTGGCCATGCTGCAGCGGCTGCACACGCAGCAGAGGGCCATCAATGAGTACCTGTGCGACTACGGCACCAGGACAGGGTCAGGGGAGCTTGGTTTTTTTTCTCCACGCCAGTGGGGCATGATCAGGGATGCATGCACTGTCCTGGCACCATTTGAGGAGGCCACGAGGATGGTGAGCAGTGACAGTGCATGCATCAGTGACACTGTACCTCTTGTCCACCTGTTGGAGCACACGCTGCGTGGAATAATGGACAGGGCACTTGAGGCAGAACAGAGGCAGGAAGAGGAGGACTTCCTTGCCTCTCAAGGCCCCCTTTACCCAGACAGTGTTCCTTCTGTCCCACCCATCGCACAGGAAGAGGAGGAGGAGGAGGAGGAGGAGGAGGATTGTGTCAGCATGGAGGTGGAGGCTGGCACTCAGCATCATCAGCAGCAGTCTTTTAGGGATGATTTACAGTCCCAAGAAACCAGTGGACTTGTACGTGGCTGGGAGGAGGTGGCTGCGGATCATGTCGTCCTTAGTGACCCAGAGGACTCCGGAGCGAATGCCTCAGCAAACCTACGCTGCATGGCCTCCCTGATCCTGCAAAGTCTGCGGAAGGATCCTCGTATTCTTCGGATCAAGGAGAGGGACCATTACTGGCTGGCCACTCTCCTTGATCCACGGTACAAGGGTAAGGTTGCGGACCTTATGTTACCGTCGCAGAGGGAGCAGAGGATGAGACAACTCCGGGAGGCCTTGCAGAAAGGTCTGTGCAACGCGTTCCCAGAGACTGGGAGGTTACAAACTCCTGGTCCTGGACAACGAGTTGCTGAGGCTTCGGCCAGTCAAAGAAGGAGCGGTGGGGAAGGTGGCCGTCTGACCGATGCGTTCAGACAATTCTTTAGTCCGCAGCCCCAAAGTATGATCGGTTCCAGCAACCATCGCCAGCGTCTGATAAACATGGTGCAGGAATATCTAGGGGCAAGGTCAGACTTGGACACCTTCCCCACCGAAAATCCTCTGGCTTACTGGGTCTTGAGGATGGATCACTGGCCAGAGCTTGCACAGTATGCAATTGAGCTACTGGCCTGTCCTGCATCCAGCGTTCTTTCGGAACGCACATTCAGTGCTGCTGGAGGATTTGTCACGGATCACAGGGTGCGCCTGTCCACCGACTCGGTTGATCGACTGACTTTCATCAAGATGAACCAGTCTTGGATCACCACCAGCTACCACACACCTGATGCTGATATAACAGACTAATTGATTTTAACATGTCACATCCCTTCAAGACTGATGCTGATGCTGAGTGCCTGTGCTGTTATGTTGACTGGCTATCCTCCTCCTCCGAGTCCTCAATGATACGATTGATGATGATAGCTTGGAAGATCATTTTTGTTTATGGGTGCCGCCACCAGTGGCTAAGGCCCAATTTTTCAGCCCCTGTTTTACAGGGGCGTGTAATTACAATTTTTTTAGCAATAATTTGCCATAGGGCTCATTGCTGTGCTCCAAGTACAGTATCTGTGAGGGGTTGGAGTGTTGTGGCACCAGTGCCTAAGGCCCAATTTTTCAGCCCCTGTTTAACAGGGGCGTGTCATTACAATTTTTGAAGCAATACTTTGCAACAGGGCTCATTGCTGTGCTCCAAGTACAGTATCTGTGAGGGGTTGTAGTGTTGTACCACCAGTGCCTAAGGCCCAATTTTTCAGCCCCTGTTCAACAGGGGCATGCAATTACAATTCTTGATCTAATAATTCACAGCAGGGTCCATTGCTGCACCCACCAAGAGTAACTCTGAGGGCTTACAGTCTTGTGGCAACGCCACCACCACCACCACCACGAAAGGCCCAATTTTTCAGCCCCTGTTCAAAAGGGGCATGTAATTACAATTCTTGATCTAATAATTCACAGCAGGGCCCATTGCTGCACCCACCAAGAGTAACTGTCAGGGCTTACAGTGTTGTGGCACCAGCACCACCATCAAAGCCCCAATTTTTACTACCACTGTTCAACAATTATATGTAATTAAAATTCCTGATATAATAGTTGACAGCAGGGCGTTCCAGCACCAACCAAGAGTAACTGAGTGCTTACAGTGTTGTGCCAACACCAACAACTAAGGGGCCTATTTCTGCAGAGTATATACGGCAGGTCCCTACTTTCAAACATCCAACTTACAAACGACTCCTACTTGCAAACGAAAGAAGACAACAGGAAGTGAGAGGAAATCTACCCCTAGAAAGGAAAATTCTCTCCTGTAAGAATAAATATGGGAGAAAGGGGTCTCATCTGTACTGATGCTTTATCAGCAATCCTTGTTTCAAGAAAAACACCACATTTCAAAAACAGTTGTCATTGGGACGGAAAGTGAGGTGAAATGTTCTGAACAGGGGCACAGACAGCAAAACAAATGTTACAGGGGTGATAACCCTTACCTATGTTTCCCAAAAAGTTTAAAAATAGATTTTTGGGCTGGAGCTACACTTCAACAATGTACCTGTTCAAAATTACAAACAGATTCTACATAAGAACAAACCTACAGTCCCTGTCTTGTATGCACCGCCTGTATACGGCTGTTCAGAGTATATAGGGCCTTTTTTATTTTATGTGCGGGGTTCCCCTTAATATCCATACAAGACCCAAAGGGGCTGGTAATGGGCTGGGGTAGGGGGGGGGGGGGGGTCATGGGGTAGCTATGCCATTTTTCTTAAAGAATTTCATCCATATTACCGGGACCAGACATTACATTAAAGCCGCAAGCAGTTTTAAATGGCTTTTTTTTCCTTTAGAAGTGTCATTTTGTGCAGGGACAGTTCTAAACACGGGAAACACGTGGCACTTCACAGGCATACTTTAGACACCCCCCAGGTACGATATTTAAAGGAATATTTGACTTTTTTTTTTTCACTTTATGCATCATTAAAATGACTGCTCCCGAAAAACGACCGTTTTTAAAACTTCTTTTTGCATTGATACATGTCCCCTGGTGCAGAACCCGGGTTCCCAAACCCTATTTATGACAATAACATGCATAATAGTTGTTATAATTAGCACTTTAGAATTCGAACGTTCGCATCCATTGTATTTAATAGGGTTCTAATTAGGGATGAGCTTCGTGTTCGAGTCGAACATACGTTCGACTCGAACATCGGCTGTTCGATCGTTCGACGAAGATCGAACGATTTGGGCCGTTCGCGCCAAATTCGAGTGACGCGAACGGCCCACAATGCACTACGCCATCGCAGTGTCATCCAGGCGCTGTGATTGGCCAAGCATGCACTGTGACCCCGCATGCTTGGCCAATCACAGCGCCGGCAGCGAGGAGAGCAATGATTGGCCACAGGCAGGATGCCTGTGGCCAATTATTGCTGAGGGTGTTTAGTACACGCCCCACACTATAAAAGGCCGCCAGCACGGCGGCCTAGTGTAGTGTGTTCCGGAGCAGGGATAGAGCAGCATAGGCAGGGACAGTGACTGTTATTTCTTTCTTGCTTAACCTGGATTCCTTTAGTTTAGGGAAAGAGAAGGATAGGTAGGGAGAGTGTCAGTGTGTTTTGTGCTTGTGCTATAGTGTGCTTAAAAAAAACATTTATTCTAGGGACAGAAAACTGTAGGTAGGGACAGTGTCAGTTTCTTTCACTCTGCAAGTCCTTGTTTCCAGGGACCTGGAAGGACAGTGAGTGAATTGTCCTTGTGCTATATTGTGCTTAAAAAAACATTTATTCTAGGGACAGAAAACTGTAGGTAGGGAGAGTGTCAGTTTCTTTCACTCTGCAAGTCCTTGTTTCCAGGGACCTGGAAGGACAGTGACTGAATTGTCCTTGTGCTATATTGTGATTAAAAAAAACATTTATTCTAGGGACAGAAAACTGTAGGTAGGGAGAGTGTCAGTTTATTTCACTCTGCAAGTCCTTGTTTCCAGGGACCTGGAAGGACAGTGACTGAATTGTCCTTGTGCTATATTGTGATTAAAAAAAACATTTATTCTAGGGACAGAAAACTGTAGGTAGGGAGAGTGTCAGTTTATTTCACTCTGCAAGTCCTTGTTTCCAGGGACCTGGAAGGACAGTGACTGAATTGTCCTTGTGCTATATTGTGATTAAAAAAAACATTTATTCTAGGGACAGAAAACTGTAGGTAGGGAGAGTGTCAGTTTATTTCACTCTGCAAGTCCTTGTTTCCAGGGACCTGGAAGGACAGTGACTGAATTGTCCTTGTGCTATATTGTGATTAAAAAAAACATTTATTCTAGGGACAGAAAACTGTAGGTAGGGAGAGTGTCAGTTTATTTCACTCTGCAAGTCCTTGTTTCCAGGGACCTGGAAGGACAGTGACTGAATTGTCCTTGTGCTATATTGTGATTAAAAAAAACATTTATTCTAGGGACAGAAAACTGTAGGTAGGGAGAGTGTCAGTTTATTTCACTCTGCAAGTCCTTGTTTCCAGGGACCTGGAAGGACAGTGACTGAATTGTCCTTGTGCTATATTGTGATTAAAAAAAACATTTATTCTAGGGACAGAAAACTGTAGGTAGGGAGAGTGTCAGTTTATTTCACTCTGCAAGTCCTTGTTTCCAGGGACCTGGAAGGACAGTGACTGAATTGTCCTTGTGCTATATTGTGATTAAAAAAAACATTTATTCTAGGGACAGAAAACTGTAGGTAGGGAGAGTGTCAGTTTATTTCACTCTGCAAGTCCTTGTTTCCAGGGACCTGGAAGGACAGTGACTGAATTGTCCTTGTGCTATATTGTGATTAAAAAAAACATTTATTCTAGGGACAGAAAACTGTAGGTAGGGAGAGTGTCAGTTTATTTCACTCTGCAAGTCCTTGTTTCCAGGGACCTGGAAGGACAGTGAGTGAATTGTCCTTGTGTTATATTGTGATTAAAAAAAACATTTTTTCTAGGGACAGAAAACTGTAGGTAGGGAGAGTGTTTTTTTTATTTCACTCTGCAAGTCCTTGTTTCCAGGGACCTGTAAGGACAGTGAGTGAATTGTCCTTGTGCTATATTGTGCTTAAAAAAAACATTTATTCTAGGGACAGAAAACTGTAGGTAGGGAGAGTGTCAGTTTATTTCACTCTGCAAGTCCTTGTTTCCAGGGACCTGGAAGGACAGTGAGTGAATTGTCCTTGTGTTATATTGTGATTAAAAAAAACATTTTTTCTAGGGACAGAAAACTGTAGGTAGGGAGAGTGTTTTTTTTCTTTCACTCTGCAAGTCCTTGTTTCCAGGGACCTGTAAGGACAGTGAGTGAATTGTCCTTGTGCTATATTGTGCTTAAAAAAAACATTTATTCTAGGGACAGAAAACTGTAGGTAGGGAGAGTGTCAGTTTATTTCACTCTGCAAGTCCTTGTTTCCAGGGACCTGGAAGGACAGTGACTGAATTGTCCTTGTGCTATATTGTGATTAAAAAAAACATTTATTCTAGGGACAGAAAACTGTAGGTAGGGAGAGTGTCAGTTTATTTCACTCTGCAAGTCCTTGTTTCCAGGGACCTGGAAGGACAGTGACTGAATTGTCCTTGTGCTATATTGTGATTAAAAAAAACATTTATTCTAGGGACAGAAAACTGTAGGTAGGGAGAGTGTCAGTTTATTTCACTCTGCAAGTCCTTGTTTCCAGGGACCTGGAAGGACAGTGACTGAATTGTCCTTGTGCTATATTGTGATTAAAAAAAACATTTATTCTAGGGACAGAAAACTGTAGGTAGGGAGAGTGTCAGTTTATTTCACTCTGCAAGTCCTTGTTTCCAGGGACCTGGAAGGACAGTGACTGAATTGTCCTTGTGCTATATTGTGATTAAAAAAAACATTTATTCTAGGGACAGAAAACTGTAGGTAGGGAGAGTGTCAGTTTATTTCACTCTGCAAGTCCTTGTTTCCAGGGACCTGGAAGGACAGTGACTGAATTGTCCTTGTGCTATATTGTGATTAAAAAAAACATTTATTCTAGGGACAGAAAACTGTAGGTAGGGAGAGTGTCAGTTTATTTCACTCTGCAAGTCCTTGTTTCCAGGGACCTGGAAGGACAGTGACTGAATTGTCCTTGTGCTATATTGTGATTAAAAAAAACATTTATTCTAGGGACAGAAAACTGTAGGTAGGGAGAGTGTCAGTTTATTTCACTCTGCAAGTCCTTGTTTCCAGGGACCTGGAAGGACAGTGACTGAATTGTCCTTGTGCTATATTGTGATTAAAAAAAACATTTATTCTAGGGACAGAAAACTGTAGGTAGGGAGAGTGTCAGTTTATTTCACTCTGCAAGTCCTTGTTTCCAGGGACCTGGAAGGACAGTGACTGAATTGTCCTTGTGCTATATTGTGATTAAAAAAAACATTTATTCTAGGGACAGAAAACTGTAGGTAGGGAGAGTGTCAGTTTATTTCACTCTGCAAGTCCTTGTTTCCAGGGACCTGGAAGGACAGTGACTGAATTGTCCTTGTGCTATATTGTGATTAAAAAAAACATTTATTCTAGGGACAGAAAACTGTAGGTAGGGAGAGTGTCAGTTTATTTCACTCTGCAAGTCCTTGTTTCCAGGGACCTGGAAGGACAGTGACTGAATTGTCCTTGTGCTATATTGTGATTAAAAAAAACATTTATTCTAGGGACAGAAAACTGTAGGTAGGGAGAGTGTCAGTTTATTTCACTCTGCAAGTCCTTGTTTCCAGGGACCTGGAAGGACAGTGACTGAATTGTCCTTGTGCTATATTGTGATTAAAAAAAACATTTATTCTAGGGACAGAAAACTGTAGGTAGGGAGAGTGTCAGTTTATTTCACTCTGCAAGTCCTTGTTTCCAGGGACCTGGAAGGACAGTGACTGAATTGTCCTTGTGCTATATTGTGATTAAAAAAAACATTTATTCTAGGGACAGAAAACTGTAGGTAGGGAGAGTGTCAGTTTATTTCACTCTGCAAGTCCTTGTTTCCAGGGACCTGGAAGGACAGTGACTGAATTGTCCTTGTGCTATATTGTGATTAAAAAAAACATTTATTCTAGGGACAGAAAACTGTAGGTAGGGAGAGTGTCAGTTTATTTCACTCTGCAAGTCCTTGTTTCCAGGGACCTGGAAGGACAGTGACTGAATTGTCCTTGTGCTATATTGTGATTAAAAAAAACATTTATTCTAGGGACAGAAAACTGTAGGTAGGGAGAGTGTCAGTTTATTTCACTCTGCAAGTCCTTGTTTCCAGGGACCTGGAAGGACAGTGACTGAATTGTCCTTGTGCTATATTGTGATTAAAAAAAACATTTATTCTAGGGACAGAAAACTGTAGGTAGGGAGAGTGTCAGTTTATTTCACTCTGCAAGTCCTTGTTTCCAGGGACCTGGAAGGACAGTGACTGAATTGTCCTTGTGCTATATTGTGATTAAAAAAAACATTTATTCTAGGGACAGAAAACTGTAGGTAGGGAGAGTGTCAGTTTATTTCACTCTGCAAGTCCTTGTTTCCAGGGACCTGGAAGGACAGTGACTGAATTGTCCTTGTGCTATATTGTGATTAAAAAAAACATTTATTCTAGGGACAGAAAACTGTAGGTAGGGAGAGTGTCAGTTTATTTCACTCTGCAAGTCCTTGTTTCCAGGGACCTGGAAGGACAGTGACTGAATTGTCCTTGTGCTATATTGTGATTAAAAAAAACATTTATTCTAGGGACAGAAAACTGTAGGTAGGGAGAGTGTCAGTTTATTTCACTCTGCAAGTCCTTGTTTCCAGGGACCTGGAAGGACAGTGAGTGAATTGTCCTTGTGTTATATTGTGATTAAAAAAAACATTTTTTCTAGGGACAGAAAACTGTAGGTAGGGAGAGTGTTTTTTTTCTTTCACTCTGCAAGTCCTTGTTTCCAGGGACCTGTAAGGACAGTGAGTGAATTGTCCTTGTGCTATATTGTGCTTAAAAAAAACATTTATTCTAGGGACAGAAAACTGTAGGTAGGGAGAGTGTCAGTTTATTTCACTCTGCAAGTCCTTGTTTCCAGGGACCTGGAAGGACAGTGAGTGAATTGTCCTTGTGTTATATTGTGATTAAAAAAAACATTTTTTCTAGGGACAGAAAACTGTAGGTAGGGAGAGTGTTTTTTTTCTTTCACTCTGCAAGTCCTTGTTTCCAGGGACCTGTAAGGACAGTGAGTGAATTGTCCTTGTGCTATATTGTGCTTAAAAAAAACATTAATTCTAGGGACAGAAAACTGTAGGTAGGGAGAGTGTCAGTTTATTTCACTCTGCAAGTCCTTGTTTCAAGGGACAGAGAAGGACACCTGAAGGTAGCCCTTATTGCTTTTTTCCCATCTCCCTGCAGGCCATCTATTAGAATGTCTGGAAGGCAAACAAGGAGAGGCAGACAGTCAGGAGGCAATAAAAGAGGGCAAGCAGGCTCTGTGTCTGGGGGCAACAGTGCTGGTCGTGGACGCGGTGCATTGTCATCAGCACATGGCCATGGGACACGCTTGTCCTTCTTTTCGGCAGCTGGACATGTTGAGCCACATCATGCCGAAGACTTGGTAGAGTGGATGACCAAGCCCTCCTCCTCCTCCTCATCCTCTCTCACCCAGGCTCAGGGTACTGGAAAAGCAGCTGCCAAAGCGTCGTCTTCCCTGGTATCAATGTCAGACAAATCATCAGTCACTCCTTCCCTAGACCCACCATGTCCTCCTCCTGAGGAGTCCCCCGAACTGTTTCAGCACAGTGTTGGGTACATGCTCCAGGAGGATGCCCAGCGTTTTGAAGGGTCTGATGATGAAACCCAGCTAGAGGAAGGCAGTAGCGTGAGAGCAGACAGAGGGGATGCTCAAGAAGGACACCAATCTGGCAGTCATGTTCCAGCAGCTGCAGCATACTGCCAGATTGGCTCCAGTGATGAGGAGGGAGGGGATGATGAGGTCACTGACTCCACGTGGGTGCCTAATAGGAGAGAGGAGGAGGAGGAGGATGAGGAGGAGGCACATCTCCAACGAGGCAGGATGCCCTTTGGTGGCCAGCGTAAGGGCAGTACACCGACGGAATCACACCGCAGAGCTCCGCCTGTGCAGGGCGCTGCCTCTGCCCGTCATTCAAAAAGTTCTTTGGTGTGGGCCTTTTTTGAGGCTAGTGCATCAGATCGCACAGCTGCTGTTTGCAACATATGTCTCAAGCGTATATCGCGTGGCCAAAACATCAGCCGCTTGGGTACCACATGCCTGACCAGACATATGTTGACCTGCCATGCAGCTCGTTGGCAAGCCTACCTCAAAGACCCACACCAAAGAACAAAGCGGACCTCTCCTTGCACCGCATCAGCTGGGATCTCCAACCCCACTATAACTTCAGTCCTCTCTGAAACATGCACTGAGAGGAATGAAGGTGTAGAATTAGGTGTGTCACAGCCAAGTACTTGCGCCCACTCTGCTAGCAGTACACCGACGTCCGATTCTAGCAGGCAAATTTCCCTGCCCCAGCTGCTGGACCGTCGAAAGAAGTTCACTCCCAGCCATCCACATGCCCAGCGGTTGAATGCTAGCTTGGCTAAATTGCTAGCGCTTCAACTGCTGCCTTTTCAGTTGGTAGACTCGGCCCCCTTCCGTGAGTTTGTGCAATGTGCAGTTCCTCAGTGGCAGGTTCCCAAACGCCACTTTTTCTCACGGAAGGCTATTCCGGCTCTCTACCGGCATGTGGAAGGCAATGTCTTGGCCTCGCTGGACAGGGCGGTCAGCGGTAAGGTGCATATTACCGCTGACTCATGGTCCAGCAGGCATGGACAGGGACGTTACCTTTCTTTCACGGCCCATTGGGTCACTCTTTTGGCAGCTGGGAAGGATTCAGGACAAGGTGCAGTAGTGTTGGAGGTTGTCCCACCGCCACGCCTCCAAAATGCTACTACTGGTTGTGACACACCTCTCTCCTCCACCCCCTCCTCTTCTTCTTCCTCCATGGCCTCTTCCTGTGGTTTGTCCTATGAACCAGCGGTGCTCCGTAGCCGTTCACGGGGCTACGCAAGTACGCAGGCAAAAAGATGCCATGCCGTGCTTGCGCTGGTGTGTTTGGGGGACAGAAGCCACACTGGGGCAGAGGTCCTGTCTGCTCTGCAGGGCCAGGCCGAGAGGTGGTTGACGCCACGCCAGCTTAAGCCAGGAATGGTGGTTTGCGACAATGGCACCAACCTCCTCTCCGCCCTCCGACAGGGACAACTGACCCATGTGCCCTGTGTGGCTCACGTCCTTAACCTGGTGGTGCAGCGCTTCTTGGGCAGGTACCCGGGCTTACAGGATGTCCTGAGGCAGGCCAGGAAAGTCTGTGTGCATTTCCGCAGATCTTATAATGCCAGTGCTCGCCTGGCTGAGCTGCAAAAGGAGTTGAACCTGCCCAAGAACCGCCTTATATGTGACATGCCCACCAGGTGGAACTCAACGTTGGCCATGCTGCAGCGGCTGCACACGCAGCAGAGGGCCATCAATGAGTACCTGTGCGACTACGGCACCAGGACAGGGTCAGGGGAGCTTGGTTTTTTTTCTCCACGCCAGTGGGGCATGATCAGGGATGCATGCACTGTCCTGGCACCATTTGAGGAGGCCACGAGGATGGTGAGCAGTGACAGTGCATGCATCAGTGACACTGTACCTCTTGTCCACCTGTTGGAGCACACGCTGCGTGGAATAATGGACAGGGCACTTGAGGCAGAACAGAGGCAGGAAGAGGAGGACTTCCTTGCCTCTCAAGGCCCCCTTTACCCAGACAGTGTTCCTTCTGTCCCACCCATCTCACAGGAAGAGGAGGAGGAGGAGGAGGAGGAGGAGGATTGTGTCAGCATGGAGGTGGAGGCTGGCACTCAGCATCATCAGCAGCAGTCTTTTAGGGATGATTTACAGTCCCAAGAAACCAGTGGACTTGTACGTGGCTGGGAGGAGGTGGCTGCGGATCATGTCGTCCTTAGTGACCCAGAGGACTCCGGAGCGAATGCCTCAGCAAACCTACGCTGCATGGCCTCCCTGATCCTGCAAAGTCTGCGGAAGGATCCTCGTATTCTTCGGATCAAGGAGAGGGACCATTACTGGCTGGCCACTCTCCTTGATCCACGGTACAAGGGTAAGGTTGCGGACCTTATGTTACCGTCGCAGAGGGAGCAGAGGATGAGACAACTCCGGGAGGCCTTGCAGAAAGGTCTGTGCAACGCGTTCCCAGAGACTGGGAGGTTGCAAACTCCTGGTCCTGGACAACGAGTTGCTGAGGCTTCGGCCAGTCAAAGAAGGAGCGGTGGGGAAGGTGGCCGTCTGACCGATGCGTTCAGACAATTCTTTAGTCCGCAGCCCCAAAGTATGATCGGTTCCAGCAACCATCGCCAGCGTCTGATAAACATGGTGCAGGAATATCTAGGGGCAAGGTCAGACTTGGACACCTTCCCCACCGAAAATCCTCTGGCTTACTGGGTCTTGAGGATGGATCACTGGCCAGAGCTTGCACAGTATGCAATTGAGCTACTGGCCTGTCCTGCATCCAGCGTTCTTTCGGAACGCACATTCAGTGCTGCTGGAGGATTTGTCACGGATCACAGGGTGCGCCTGTCCACCGACTCGGTTGATCGACTGACTTTCATCAAGATGAACCAGTCTTGGATCACCACCAGCTACCACACACCTGATGCTGATATAACAGACTAATTGATTTTAACATGTCACATCCCTTCAAGACTGATGCTGATGCTGAGTGCCTGTGCTGTTATGTTGACTGGCTATCCTCCTCCTCCGAGTCCTCAATGATACGATTGATGATGATAGCTTGTAAGATCATTTTTGTTTATGGGTGCCGCCACCAGTGCCTAACGCCCAATTTTTCAGCCCCTGTTTAACAGGGGCGTGTAATTACAATTTTTGAAGCAATACTTTGCAACAGGGCTCATTGCTGTGCTCCAAGTACAGTATCTGTGAGGAGTTGCAGTGTTGTGCCACCAGTGCCTAACGCCCAATTTTTCAGCCCCTGTTTAACAGGGGCGTGTAATTACAATTTTTGAAGCAATACTTTGCAACAGGGCTCATTGCTGTGCTCCAAGTACAGTATCTGTGAGGAGTTGCAGTGTTGTGCCACCAGTGCCTAAGGCCCAATTTTTCAGCCCCTGTTTAACAGGGGCGTGTCATTACAATTTTTGAAGCAATACTTTGCAACAGGGCTCATTGCTGTGCTCCAAGTACAGTTGCTGTGAGGGGTTGCAGTGTTGTGCCACCAGTGCCTAAGGCCCAATTTTTCAGCCCCTGTTCAACAGGGGCATGTAATTACAATTCTTGATCTAATAATTCACAGCAGGGCCCATTGCTGCACCCACCAAGAGTAACTGTCAGGGCTTACAGTGTTGTGGCACCAGCACCACCATCAAAGGCCCAATTTTTACTACCACTGTTCAACAATTATATGTAATTAAAATTCCTGATATAATAGTTGACAGCAGGGCGTTCCAGCACCAACCAAGAGTAACTGTGAGTGCTTACAGTGTTGTGCCAACACCAACAACTAAGGGGCCTATTTCTGCAGAGTATATACGGCAGGTCCCTACTTTCAAACATCCAACTTACAAACGACTCCTACTTGCAAACGCAAGAAGACAACAGGAAGTGAGAGGAAATCTACCACTAGGAAGGAAAATTCTCTCCTGTAAGAATAAATATGGGAGAAAGGTGTCTCCTCTGTACTGATGCTTTATCAGCAATCCTTGTTTCAAGAAAAACACCACATTTCAAAAACAGTTGTCATTGGGACGGAAAGTGAGGTGAAATGTTCTGAACAGGGGCACAGACAGCAAAACAAATGTTACAGGGGTGATAACCCTTACCTATGTTTTCCAAAAAGTTTAAAAATAGATTTTTGGTCTGGAGCTACACTTCAACAATGTACCTGTTCAAAATTACAAACAGACTCTACATAAGAACAAACCTACAGTCCCTGTCTTGTATGCACCGCCTGTATAGGGCTGTTCAGAGTATATAGGGCCTTTTTTATTTTATGTGCGGGGTTCCCCTTAATATCCATACAAGACCCAAAGGGGCTGGTAATGGGCTGGGGTAGGGGGGGGGTCATGGGGTAGCTATGCCATTTTTCTTAAAGAATTTCATCCATATTACCGGGACCAGACATTACATTAAAGCCGCAAGCAGTTTTAAATGGCTTTTTTTTCCTTTAGAAGTGTCATTTTGTGCAGGGACAGTTCTAAACACGGGAAACACGTGGCACTTCACAGGCATACTTTAGACACCCCCCAGGTACGATATTTAAAGGAATATTTGACTTTTTTTTTTTCACTTTATGCATCATTAAAATGACTGCTCCCGAAAAACGACAGTTTTTAAAACTTCTTTTTGCATTGATACATGTCCCCTGGTGCAGAACCCGGGTTCTCAAACCCTTTTTAGGACAATAACATGCATAATAGTTGTTATAATTAGCACTTTAGAATTCGAACGTTCGCATCCATTGTATTTAATAGGGTTCTAATGTTCGTTCGAACTTTCGGTCCGTTCGCGGGTTCTGGTGCGAACCGAACCCGGGGGTGTTCGGCTCATCACTATCGACGAGGCCTTCATCATCAGAGAGTGACCGCTCCCACTCCCCTAGGTACAGGTTGGCGTAGGACGGGGCACAACATGTCCCCATCGCCACCCCCTGCACCTGGAGGTAGTGGGAGCCGTCAAAGGAAAAGTAATTGTTATTCAAAATGTGATCCAATCCATTGATGATAAAATTATTTATGGCCCTTTCATAGCGTAAGCCCCTATGTAGTATATTGCTAATCATTTGTAATCCTTTTTGATGTGGGATTGAGGAGTACAAAGCCTCTACATCGATTGTGACCAGGATAGCCCGGTCAGGCAATTGAAGTTCCTCAATCATCTTTAGAAAGTGAATGGTGTCCTTTAAGAATGTGGGTAATGAGATTACGAAGGGTTGAAGATATGAGTCAATCACCCTACTAAGATTCTCAGATATTCCACCGTTTCCAGATACTATAGGGCGACCAGTAGGATTGGTGGAGCTCTTGTGAATTTTTGGCAAGCTGTAAAAAGTTGGCGTACAGGGATGTTTGATGCGTATAAACTCATACACATCTTTGGTAATGGTTCCATCTTTGTAGGTCCGATCTATTAGACTGTAAAAGGTCTGGTTAGATTTCTCAATATGTCTGATGTGTATGGTTTTATACCATTCCCTATTATCTAGGATTTTTTTGCACATCTTTTTATACATAATGTTGTCCATGAGGACGACATTGCCTCCATTATCTGAGGGTTTTATTATCAATGATTGATTGTTGCGTAGGGAATCAAGAGCTGATTCTTCTTCAACCGACACATTGGAACGACAGATCTTTTTACATGGAATTTTGGATATATCTTTAAGTATTTGCTTGAGGAAGGTTGCTACACTGGGATTGGTTTGTAATGATGGAAATTTGCTTGATGGTTTCTTGAAGAGGGGAATTGGATTGGTGGTAGTTCCATTCACCTCTTCAAGGATCTTTTCCAGATCCAATTGGTCAATCAAGTTGTCTGAATTGCTCTCCTGGTACAGGAGTGTAAGATCTCTAAGGGCCTTGAATTCACGCATTGTGTATTTGGACCAGTCTACATCATCATTTTCTTTTGGTTTGGATTCATACATAGATTTCAACAAAAGCTTATGGGCAAAAAGGTGTAGGTCAGTGACTATTTCAAACAAATCAAAATTGTTCTGGGGGCAGAAACTTAGCCCTTTGGACAAAAGGCCGGTCTCGGCCATAGTAATCTGGTGTGTAGATAAATTGATAACATTTAGGGGTTGTGTTGTAATCGAATTACGTGTGGTTCCATCCCTCTCCCCATTTTGTGTAACTGTGGAGAGCCCACGCCCCGTATAATGTAAAAATTTTGGTTGGAAACTGATCGTTCAAACAAGCTACTTGCTTGATTTGGGATTATGGTTGCATCAGATAGAGAAGAATCGGATTCACCCGATGTCTTATGTGCTCCACCTGAAGCTCCTTGTGAATATTCATCGGTATTATCATAGTACGCATATTCGGAATCTATATTGACGGTGCGTTTTTTTGTGTCCTGCTCCATGGAGCTCCTGTTTTCTTGTTCATACATCACGGGACACAGAGCAGCATAGTCATTACTATGTGGGTTATATAGAATTACCTTCAGGTGCTGGCACTGGCAACTTCCAAAACAGGAAGTACCCTCCCCTATATAAGCCCCTCCCATCCGGGAGTACCTCAGTTTTTTTGCCAGTGTCTAAGGTGTTGGCCAAGGTTAACATGTATTCATCTGGGCTTGTGTAAAGGTTCTCTGGGCCTTAGCAAGCTATTCCGGATCCGACCAAAAAAGCTTCATAGCTAAACGGTCGGTACCCGGGCCTTGCAGAGAAGAGCAAGGTTTTGCCTGTAATGCCTCTCTTAGGAGGGCTGGACCCTGGGATCCAGAGCTCTGGTCATACCCAAAACCAAGAGGCTATCTGTGCAGGGTGCTATACAGGTCCAGGGGAGTGGAATCCTTGGGAACCCGGTCCCTGAAGGTCTAGTACAATGCCTGCCGTGAAAGGTGAAGTTTGGGCTTCTGTGGACCAAACAAAGTCCTGCGGCGGGGAAAAGGTAAGTGGGGGCCCCTCAGGAACTTGGTTCTATTGAGGGGACCCCCAAGCCTAATATGTCTTTCTGCCTGTTACCTAAAAGGTATTCCCGCTAATAGCTGTATATGCCTAAGAAATCCTAGAAATGTTTTTTCATAAAGGAAGTTTTAAAAACTGTAAACCTGGAAATGTTTTTCATAAAGGAGGTTTTAAAAAAAAAAAAAAAAAAGACAAAGGTGCGGTACCTGTGTTTGTCCACTAGAGGCCGCTGTGGAACGTCTTTTTTTCTTGGGACTATTCCTTCCATGGTGAAAGTCCAGGCAGATGAGTGAGCTCTCTATCAGGGAAGCTGCATTCCTCTGTCATGCTGCCAAGTAGTTTCCTTCCATCCCCGAGTCCTGGTGAAACAGGGACCCTGGCTCCTCTCCCTACAGGGCGCCAAGAGCGCACACGTGCACGCGCGCGCACGCGCACACACGCTTTCTTTTTATAGATTTAGCTTCAAAAAGTGGGCGGAGCCTGGCGGATGACGCGCTCTGTGCGCCCAGCGCTTCTGCGCATGTGCGGGCGTCCCAGCAAGATAAAAGGACTCAGTCCACGCTGCTTGCTATGGACACAGAGCATGAAAAGGAGCTGGTAGCATGGTATAGGGGCTTACAGCGGGTGGTTGATACAGGCATCCCCAGAAAGACGCATTAGTAGACACCCACTGATGTACATAGCAGCAGATTGCATTAGACTATTTCAGTAAGGGGTGTATTGCGGCTGGAATACCTCAGCTTTGAACTAAGGAATATGCCGCCTAAAAAACTCTGAGATATACCTCTCAGGAAGTGTAGGGGGTCTCCATCGGGCTCTGAGGATCTGGAGCAGTCATCTGCACCCTCCTCCCCTGAGAAATCAGAGGTTAATACCCATAAGGAACCCCCGGGAGTGCCAGGTACTGCGGCTGTCCTCAGTCCACCTGCTCCTGCATATATAACAGAGGAGGTTTTTTCCTCAACTCTGGAGGGATTGGAGCAGAGATTGGCAGCATTGATCGCTTCTTCTCTACAGGAAAGAAAGCGCGCCAGATCTCCATCACCTCCATTAGAGTGCCTGTTGGCAGAGCAACAGTCCCAGGAAGGGACCGACCTACCTGAAGGGGATCAGGAGGAGGTTAACTCTGTTTTTGAGGAATCGACAGTAGATGAACCATTTTCAGCATCACAGACTGAAAGATTGTGGGTCCAGACCCTAACTGACATGGTTCGATCTGCATTTAAAATGCCTCTTGTTGAACCATCAACTACTGCTGTCTCCTCATTGGGGTCGCTAAAAGCTCCCCAGGTTAATTGCTCCTTTCCAATACATCCATTATTGGAAGGACTTATATACCAGGACTGGGAACATCCTGATAAACTATTTGTTCCGCCTAAGAAATTTCCGGTGATCTATCCCATGGAGGAAAAGTTCACCCAGAGATGGAATGTTCCTACGGTGGATGCAGCCATCTCTTCTGTGAACAAATCACTGACATGTCCAGTAGATAATGTTCAAATGTTCAAAGATCCAGTAGATAAAAAATTGGAATCTTTATTAAAATCTGCTTTTTCCACAGCAGGGGCTGTTACACAGCCAGCAGTGGCAGCTATTGGGGTCTGCCAAGCTTTAAAGGATCAAATGAAAATGGTCCTGAGGGATTTGCCAGACCAGCAGGCCCAGGCTCTGGCTGATCTGCCTAGAGCATTATGCTTTGCGGTTGACGCCATCAAGGATTCTATCCATCAGGCCTCCCGCCTCACGCTGTCTTTGGTACATATGCGTAGGCTTCTGTGGCTCAAAAACTGGTCTGCTGAAGCTCCCTGTAAGAAGCTCTTAGTTAGCTTCCCATTTCATGGGGAACGCCTTTTTGGCGAGGACCTGGATAAGTATATCCAGAAGATTTCCAGTGGTAAAAGTACTCTCTTACCGAGTAAGAAGAGGTCTAGGGGTCCATCTTTTAAGAGGACTACCTCTCCTATCCCTGCGACGTCTGCTACTAAGCAGTTCCGACGGCCTCCTCGGTCAAACTCAGGGGGTAAAAATCAGGGACAGTCACAGGGTAATAAGAAACCCTGGATCCGGAGGGGTACTAAACCAGCCTCCAAGTCAAGCCTATGAAGGGCTGCCCCCACTCAAACGGGTGGAGGGAAGACTTCAGTTGTTCGCAGAGACCTGGCGGGAGACGATCAAAGACAGATGGGTGCTCTCCGCAGTAACTCTGGGATACAAGTTGGAGTTAAAAGAGTCTCCTCCTTCCCATTTTATGTGGTCAGGCATGCCAAGAGACCCTCTGAAAAGAGGGTCTCTCCTATTGGCGTTAGAACAACTATTGCTCCAAGGAGTAATTATGGAGGTTCCTATGGAAGAGTGGGGGTTGGGTTTCTACTCAAACCTTTTCACAGTCCCGAAGCCAAACGGGGACATAAGACCCATATTGGACCTAAAGAGTCTAAACAAATTTCTAAACGTCCGGTCTTTCCGGATGGAGTCGATCCGATCGGTCACCGCTGCCCTACAAGGGGAGGAATGGTTAGCCTCGATCGACATCAAAGATGCTTACTTGCATGTTCCCATCTTTCCAGGTCATCAAAAATTTCTACGCTTTGCAGTAGAAGGGCGCCATTTTCAGTTCAGAGCCTTACCATTCGGTCTGGCCACAGCACCACGAGTGTTCACAAAAATTCTGGCCCCACTGTTGGCCGATCTAAGAACACGAGGTGTAACGATAATGGCATACCTAGACGACCTGTTGTTGATGGACCACTCAGTTGCCAAGCTAGAAGTGGTAATTGTCGATACAATCAAGTATCTAGAATCTCACGGTTGGGTCATCAACCTGAACAAGTCAGCCCTACAGCCAGTGAAAAACCTGGTATATCTAGGGCTACGGCTGGATTCAGACCAGAGGAAGATTTTCTTACCTCTAGACAAGGTATCCTCTTTGAGGGGCTTGGTCCGTCTGCTTTGTGCAAAAAGACAGCCGTCCATACGCCTGTGCATGAGGCTGCTAGGAAAGATGGTAGCATCATTCGAAGCTGTGCCATACGCCCAATTCCACTCAAGGAATTTACAGAGGGCCATATTGTCAGCCTGGAACGGAAAAATTCAGGCTCTAGACTTCCCGATGGCTTTGTCCCCTTCCGCTCGGAAGAGTCTCTGCTGGTGGTTGATCCCCCAGAATCTCCAGAAGGGAAAACCCTTCAGTCCGATATCTTGGAAGGTGGTCACTACAGATGCCAGCCTTATAGGCTGGGGGGCAGTACTGGAGCAATGGTCTCTCCAGGGCAGATGGTCAAATGTAGTAAAAACCCTGCCCATCAATCTCTTAGAGATACGAGCAGCCCGGTATGCCCTAGTAGCCTGGACATCCAGACTCCAAGGGTCCCCTGTCAGAATTCAATCAGACAATGCCACAGCAGTGGCATATATCAATCATCAGGGAGGCACCAAGAGTCGTGCAGCCCAGAGGGAAGTAAGTCACATCCTGGAATGGGCAGAAAAGCAAGTCCCATGTATATCAGCTGTCTTCATTCCAGGGGTGGAGAATTGGAAGGCGGACTTTCTGAGTCGCCAACAGTTATGCCCAGGGGAATGGTCCCTTCATCCCGAGGTCTTCCGAGCAATATGTCAGCGGTGGGGAACACCGGATGTAGATCTGCTAGCATCCAGATTCAACGCAAAGGTGGACAGATTTGTCTCCCGGACAAGGGATCCCCTCGCTTGCGGCTCGGATGCTCTGGTGTTCCCTTGGGATCAGTTCAGACTGATATATGCATTCCCTCCGCTACAATTGTTGCCTCGACTCCTTCGCAGAGTCAGGTTGGAGAAGAAGCCGGTGATCCTGGTGGCTCCAGCGTGGCCCCGAAGGGCCTGGTACGCGGAGATCATCAAAATGTCTGTGGGGAGTCCTTGGACCCTTCCACGTCGTCCGGACCTGCTTTCGCAAGGACCGATATACCACCCTTCCTTACTAACTCTAAGTTTAATGGCCTGGCTATTGAATCCCACATCCTAAAGAAGAGAGGTCTCTCTAACTCTGTGGTATCAACTATAATCAATGCCAGGAAGCCTGTATCCAGGCAGATCTACTATAGAGTTTGGAAGGCGTACATCACTTGGTGCGAGGCCAGAAAATGGCATCCACGTAAGTACGTTATAGGCAGAATTCTGGACTTCCTGCAGTGGGCTGTAGACAGGAAGTTTGCCTTAAGTACTATCAAGGGCCAGGTTTCGGCCTTATCAATACTATTTCAAAGGCCCCTGGCTATGCATTCACTTGTCAAATCCTTTATGCAAGGGGTGACTCGTATTATTCCACCGATTAAAGCTCCCATATGCCCATGGGATCTAAATTTGGTTCTGTCGGTTCTGCAGAAGCAGCCGTTTGAACCTTTGCGGCACATTTCCTTGGTTCTACTCACCAGAAAATTGATATTTTTAGTAGCCATATGCTCGGCTAGAAGAGTGTCGGAATTAGCCACCATGTCCTGTAAAGAGCCATATCTGGTTATCCATAAGGACAGAGTAGTATTACGCCCTCACCCAGCCTTTCTTCCTAAGGTGGTATCGAGGTTTCACTTGAACCAGGATGTGGTTCTTCCTTCTTTTTTCCCCAAACCAAGCTCGGTAGAGGAAAAGTTATTGCATTCTTTGGATGTAGTAAGAGCAGTTAAAGCTTATCTAAAAGCCACTGCTCAGATTCATAGAACGGATTCTTTGTTTGTTCTGCCGGAAGGCCCCAGAAAGGGTCAGGCAGCATCAAAATCTACTTTAGCCAAGTGGATTCGACAGGTCATAATACAAGCCTATGGCTTGAGAAGTAGACCGCCTCTGTTCAAAGTTAGGGCGCACTCCACGAGAGCAGTTGGAACTTTATGGGCAGTGCATCACCAGGCCTCCCTGGCTCAAATTTGTAAGGCCGCAACATGGTCTTCAGTACACACGTTTACTAGGTTCTACCAGGTGGACGTTAGAAGTCAGGAGGATGTCGCCTTTGGGCGCAGTGTGTTGCAGGCCGCAAAAGATCCTCATGCCTGATGGCGCCCAGCTTATGTATAGTGTATCCCCCCCCTCATTTGGCATTGCTTTGGGACGTCCCACATAGTAATGACTATGCTGCTCTGTGTCCCGTGATGTATGAACAAGAAAGTAGGATTTTTAAAACAGCTTACCTGTAAAATCCTTTTCTTGGAGTACATCACGGGACACAGAGCTCCCACCCCTCTTTTGGGGACACGTATTGCTTTGCTACAAAACTGAGGTACTCCCGGATGGGAGGGGCTTATATAGGGGAGGGTACTTCCTGTTTTGGAAGTTGCCAGTGCCAGCACCTGAAGGTAATTCTATATAACCCACATAGTAATGACTATGCTGCTCTGTGTCCCGTGATGTACTCCAAGAAAAGGATTTTACAGGTAAGCTGTTTTAAAAATCCTACTATTTCTACTTCTTTTGGAACGTTCACGTCCCCTGTTACTACCATTTTCATTGCGTGGTGGTGGTGGGGAATTTGACTGATGATATCCTGGGGCTCTATTGGTACGTGAAGAATCACGAGATCGCCCCCTGGGGAGAAATTTATTGTTGGCCCACTTGTATGCTTTGCCCTCGGAAAATTATGTTTTGTCTCGCCAAAATGTAACCTCCTTGTTTTTCAAGATATTTTTATTGTATAGTGATAAATGTTCTTTTAATTTTTCTTGCAGTTTGGAGTATAGGATATGGCCCTTGAAGGGCATTAGCTGATTCTCCAAAAGTGTCTATTTCAGTGTCAAGTCTGGTTAATTGTTTGGTATATTCCTTGGAGCGAATAACAACAGTTCAGTGTCTGTCACCACAGCTTCAGGTAAAGATATGTAGGCCTGCATATTTCTTATACTTTTTTATTTTTTTAGGGGATGAACATGGTGGTGTGGCAGAAACTCCTACTACTCCTTTCTCAAGTGCTAGTGCCCAAATCATAATTCAAGAAATAATGGAATGTAGTAGTGAAATGGACATTATGAGGAATAGGATGAATGTGATTGAGCAAAAATATAAAAACATCATTGATATTTTGGGGCGAATAGACTGCCCCCCTTGATGTTTGTGTTTTGTTTTTGTCCAAAATGCTTCACTTGATTTACCACAAGCCAAAATTTGAAGATGCACACAGTGTGTCAACATGTGCTATCTGCCATCACAGGATATCTATGTCCCTGTTTTGTGGGTGCTACTCAAGTAGGTGAGAGGAAGGGTTTGCACCCCAAAAACACATCCATTGATCCCCCATGATGGCAGATAGCACATGTTGACTTTAGGCATGGGATCAGGATGAAAATACCCATTTTGCCACACAAACTGTGTGCATCTTCAAATTTGGGCTGGTTCAGGGGTGACATCACCCCATATCATGTTTTTCTAAGGTTGAACTTTGTAAGTTCCATTGTTTTTATATGTTTTCTTGTTTGAACCATGGCTGTTTATGCAAACCCCCCCAAAAAAAATTTTTTTTTCAATTTGGACACAAAAATTAGAATTTTTTTTGTACCAAAACATGTGCACAGAGTAAAAATGTGTTTTATGCTCAACAATGTGTGGCTTATTCTTCCTATGCTCAATACCAGTTAGAAAATTTCTATGTTCTTGTTTACTGTGACAATTGTGGTTATTTACTAAAGACAAATCCACTTGGCACTACAAGTGTACTATGAGAACCTGGGAGACAGATAATAAAAGAAACACAAGCAATAATGGCAAAACAAGTTTTTCACAGATAATTTTTTGAGTTTTATTTTTAACAAAAAAATCATATATTGTCTGGCATAGTGATAGGCCCCCTACCCGTGAAGTACTCAACTTATTTATCACGTACTTCACAGGCGCTTTGGGGGGCCAAGCCAGTACGGCCAGTGTCCAAGCCTTTCATCAATGGAGTGTCTGAAAGATCGGCCTCGGGCCCAACATTTGAGAGATAATTTGTAGAATGTTTGCGCAAAAAATTGTGCAGTATGCAGCAGCTGAAGATTAGGTGATTCAGTTTGTATTCCGCCATGTGGATGGCTGTCAGAAACAGGCGGAACCGGCTGGCCATTATCCCAAAGGCATTCTCAACAACCCTCCGGGCTCTGGGCAGCCGCTAATTAAAAACCACCTTCTCTGGGGTGAGGGTCCTCCGGGAAAACGGCCGCATCAGGTGTGGTCCCAGTCCGAAAGCCTCATCAGCAAGAAACACAAATGGAAGTCCCTCCACATTATCTGCATCAGGTGGCAGTGCCAGGCCACCAGTCTGCAGACGGTGGGCAAACTCCGTCTGTGCGAAGACTCCGCCATCGGACATCCGGCCATTCTTCCCCACGTCCACATACAAAAACTCATAGTGTGCCGACACCACCGCCATTAACACAATACTATTAAACCCCTTGTAGTTATAATAGTACGAGCCTGAACTGGGTGGAGGCACTAAGGCCCCTTTCACACTGGGGCGGTTTGCAGGCGCTATTTAGCTAAAAATAGCGCCTGCAAACCGAGTCTAAACAGCGGCTCCTTTCTCTCCAATGTGAAAGCCCTGAGGGCTTTCACACTGGAGCGGCGCGCTAGCAGGACGGTAAAAAAAGTCCTGCTAGCCGCATCTTTGGAGCGGTGAGAGGAGCGGTGTGTTTACCGCTCCTCCACCACTCCTTCCCATTGAAATGCATGGGATACCGCGGTAATACCGCCCGCAAACCGCGGCTGTAGCCGCGGTTTGCGGGTAGTATTAACCCTTTATTGGCCGCTAGCGGGGGTTAAAACCGCACCGCTAGCGGCCGAATAGCTCAACAATACCGACGTTATAGCGCCGCTAAAAATAGCGGCGCTATACCGCCACCGCCCGCACCGCCCCAGTGTGAAACCAGCCTATGCGGACGTGCTTCCCATCAATTGCCCCTCCGCAGTTAGGGAAGCCCCACCGCTCGGCAAAACGGGAGGCCACAGTCTGCCATTCCTGTGGTGATGAAGGAAACTGTGGAGTCAAACAAAAAAAAAGATAACGTACTTTTGCACATAACCTTGCAAGCAGATTACCAAAAAACATTCTTGGCCAACGTCAGTATAACATTTTTTTGAAGCAGTTTTTAAAGACAAAAAATAATGTTTAACCACTTGAGACCCGCGCTATAGCCGAAAGACGGCTGCAGCGCGGCTCTCAAGTGCCGAGAGGACGTCCCCAGGACGTCCTTCTCTGTTTACATCCCGCCGCGCGCCGTTGAGGGCGCGCGGCGGGGAACAGCTGTGCGGCGCGCATCACGTGATGCCGAGGAGCGTGCCTGGCGGCCGCGATGTCCGCCAGGTACATTCGATCGGCAGTTACAGAGGCAGGACGTGGATCTCTGTGTGTAAACACAGAGATCCATGTCCTGTCAGGGAGAGAGGAGACCGATGCTGTGTCCCTTGTACATAGGGACACAGATCGGTCTCCTCCCCCAGTCAGTCCCCTCCCCCACACAGTAAGAATCACAAATAGGGCACACATTTAACCCCTTCCTCGCCCCCTAGTGTTAACCCCTTCCCTGCGAGTCACATTTATACAGTAATCAGTGCATTTTTATAGCACTGTTCGCTGTATAAATGTGAATGGTCCCAAAATAGTGTCAAAAGTGTCCGATATGTCCGCCGCAATATCGCAGGCCTGACAAAAATCGCAGATCGCCGCCATTACTAGTAAAAAAAATATATATAATAAAAATGTCATAATTCTATCCCCTATTTTGTAGGCGCTATAACTTTTGCGCAAACCAATCACTATACGCTTATTGCAATTTTTTTTACCAAAAATAAATAGAAGAGTACGTATCGGCCTAAACTGAGAAAAAAAATATTTAAAAAAAAAAATTGGGATATTATTATAACAAAAAGTAAAAAAATACTGTGTTTTTTTTAAAAAAAATTCTGTCTTTTTTTGTTTATAGCGCAAAAAATAAAAACCGCAGAGGTGATCAAATACCACCAAAAGAAATCTCTATTTGTGGGGAAAAAATTACAAAAATATAATTTGGGTACAGCGTTGTATGACCGCGCAATTGTCATTCAAAGTGCGTCAGCGCTGAAAGCTGAAAATTGGTCTGGGTACGAAGGGGGTTTAAGTGCCCAGTAAGGAAGTGGTTAAAGACAAAAATAGAAGGCCCACTTATCAGATTACTCACCCCATCTGATGGCCCATTGGAAAAAATTAAGGGGGGAGGGGGTTCTAGCTGAGTTTGGGGCCCCTAAAAAAAAAAGCCTCTACCACTCTGCCTAAATTGAATGTTAAATTAAACATTTGGACACATTTTAGGGGGGAGGGGGAGGGGTTCAGAACTACAATGGAGCTGACAAAAAAGATTGTTAACAGACTAGGCTAGGTGTGTTTGGGCCCAGGATAGCATGCTGGAGAGGTTAGTGAAGGGAAATATGCATGTAGGCAAAAAAAGGAGCATTAAAAACTTACAGCATGCATGGGGACAAAGGGGACATTCACAGCATATTACAATCATGGTAATTAGGGAAGGATGAAAGAAATACAATACATTAGCAAACATTAAATACATGTGATGTTAAAGAAGAAAACATACCTTAATAAAGTCCTTCTGCATGACTTGTATGATGGCAGAACACATTTCAGGGATAATGATCCCCAGAGCCTGGGGGGAGATGCCTGTCGTGAACTTGAGGTCCTGCAAGCTTCTCCCAGTCGCCAGGTATCTCAACGTGGCAATAAGCCTCTGCTCGGCAGTGATGGCTTGGCACATCACAGTGTCCTGCCTTGTGATATAGGGGGACAGCAAATCCAACAGACGGTGAAAAATGGGGTCCGTCATCCGGAGATAATTCCTGTAGTCATCAGGATTATTCTCCTGGATTTCCCGCAGCAGAGGCATATGAGAGAATTGGTCCCGCTGGAGCAACCAATTCTTGGTCCATGAACTCCTCCTCGCCCTGTTCATGGACTGAGCTCAGGTTACAGTATTAATCGCAACACCAAGCCCATAAGCAGCACGAACTCGAGAATGAGAACGTACTTCCAACATGGCTTTAAACCGGTCGGCTGGTCAAAACAAACTTAAACAGAACGCACCGAGGAACAGCAAGGCCTGTGAAGAACGACCTGAAAAACAGTAACGAGCGGACAAGAAGGCACTGCAAAACAGATACGACCTAACTACACGCACTGAAAGACAAATACAAACCCACAAACACAAACTGAACACCAGAAAATTATCTGAAAAGCACAGAGACTGAAAAGTGCGAATCGGCTCTCACCAAACTTTTACTAACATGCGGTAACACGAAATCAGCAAAAGCAGCCCAAAGGGTGGCGGCCATTGGATTTGAACTTCCCCTTTATAGTGCCGTCATACGTGTTGTACGTCATGGCGTTTGGGACGGTCGGATTTTTGACTGTGTGTAGGCAAGACTGATGGAAGTCAGCTTCATCGGAAATCCGATGGAAAAATCCATCGGATTTTATTCCATCGGAAATCCGATCGTGTGTACAGGACTTTAGAGGCTCTGAAGTACCAGGATAGTAGAAACACATGCAAAATTACCAAATTTGTGAAAGCATATACCCTTGGTGAAAAAGATAAACACTTGTGATTGTTGTGATCAACAATATTGAAAACACTGGCACTGGCTATGTTCAGCAAACTGGAAACCTGGGCACAGGTTTTGTTTAGCAAATTGGAACACGGGCACTGACTGTAATCAGCAAACCCGAAACACTGGTGTAATCAGATTCTGGAGAATTTTAATCATGCAATGGCAATGTGATTTTTACAGTGTAACGCCAGATGCAATGAGCTGCCAGCTCTCTTTTTTCATGGGCATAGTTAAAAAAGATATCTAAAGGAGGGCGTGGCTTGGCGCGCAAAGGAGATGGCAGCTTAGCTAAGAAGCTCTGTCGGGACCGTGGCCCTAACCCGTCTCTCTGCACGGTAGACACTCTATGATGAGTAAACAGAATCGCCACTCACATCACACCCGTTCCCGATGCTCCACGGCGGTTAGTTCTGGTCAGAACATATCAGAAATCTTTAAGAACCAGGCCGCAGTATTGAAAGTCACGGCGGGAGGCAAGATGGCGCCGGTCCACACTGAGGAGGCTTCAGCGATGACTCGCAGCCAGCCATGGAGGACAACGGTAGGAGAAATACTCGTTCTGGCCATCCCCTCACATATGATGATATGTCAGGCTTTGCAGCAGATATCAAGGCCTCCTTTTCAGCCGCGATCACAGATCTGAAAACCAGCTTGCTGGTGTTGCAGGAAAAGATGGCCACTGCCGAGACTGAGGGAAAGCATAGGGACAGAGCCATACAGAGATTGGACAGAGTTACCTCTACTCAAGCTCTCCAATTCATAGAGGTTAATAGGCATTTAGAAGACCTCGACAATAGGGGGAGGCGCAATAACATCAGAGTCCGAGGTATCCCTGAGTTGGTCGATACCGATCAAATTGTACCTGTCCTCCAGAGAGTCTTCAACAGCCTCCTTGAATGGCCATAGACTTTGTCAGAGCACACAGGGCTCTCAGAGCTAGAGGCCCAGACACGCTGCCACCTCGTGATATAATCTGCTGTCTGCAAAACTTCGGCCTTAAAGAGGACATTATGCTAAAAGCGCGAAGAAGCGAGCATATTGTGTTTAATGGGGAGAACATTAAACTGTTCCAGGATCTCTCCCAGATAACCCTGAAAAACCCGCAGGGCCCTACGGTCTCTTTTGAATAAGCTGAGGGAAAGAGATCTGTTACACGTGGCGCTTCCCTTTTGCACTGCTGGTCACACATGGGGGCAGACAGCATACACTCCGCACGCCTAATGATCTCCCTTATTTCTGCAATGCCCTGCAGCTGGGTTGGGTTGAGCTCCCGGAGTGGTACCAGGAGTTGGCTTTGCCACCTAAAGACAGGAGCCCTCCACTCTCTCCCCTAATGTCACCTGAGAAACAAATCACCAAGAAGCAGAAGCCCAACTGACATGATGGCCAGATGCCGGGGACCCCGAACGGATGTGCTCACTCCTCCAGGAACTTGCTGGAGGCCTGAGATCTTGATTTCATCTGACCCCCAGGTGGCATAGATTGTTTGCATTTAACGGTGACCTTGACTTAAAATTCCTCACCCCCCATCTGACAATCAGATCTGGAACCCTATCCATGCTCGCAGTCCACTTATTCAACGTTTTTTCTGGATTTTTATTTTTCCCGCTCCCCCTTTTTATTTTTACTTTTATTTTTATTTTTTGCGCATCGGATGATCTGAGGTTACACGATTAGGCTCCCTGGGATACTTCTGCCTGATCATTCATTCGCTGTCATCTTTGCTAATGCTACAGTCAGCTTTTTCCTTGTTTCCTCTCATAATTTTCACTATTAAGTTTATTGAACTACAGTTAGATATTATTGTTTCTGATGCACTAAGACAAAAGTTAGCTTCTTGAACCTTTTTACTCTGGGGATTGATAATGTCTCATTAGACCGCTGGTCAGGGAGGATACTGATTTAGGGGTCACCTAAAGTTTGCTATGTCATCCGGGTCACATTGAGAATCTCTGGGGGCATGGTTGGGGAGGGGAGAGTTCTTGCTCCCGCTCAGACCACGGCACCTGATGATCATTTTTGACTATGTCTCAGTTTTGTTTTATCTTCTGACCAGTTTATTCGTTGCTAACGTTACTTCTACTTGTGCAGAGTAGACCCTTAAGCACTTGTTATGTCATATTTTACTTCTATATATTTTCTATTTCTTTTTGTTTTCTTTCTATCTCTCTACCCTAATCTAGGGCTCTTCAGATAGGATCAGTTGGTGATTTCTGTGAATTAACCGTTACACTCTGAATTGATCTATAGGTTTGGGGACCTCTCTCTCTGCGTCTGTGTCATGGCATACTCCAATCTTGGCCGCACTCCTATGGTGATTTCCCACAACGTGAGGGGCCTAAACATCCCCGAGAAGCACTCTACATTGCTGAGGGAACTCAAAAAAGGTAGGCCTAGCTTTGTTTTTCTGCACTTTAGAACGAACCAGATCCTGAGGCTCACTGACTCCTACTTTATAGAAGCCCACCATGCTACCAATGACGTGGCTAAATACAAAGGGGTCTCCATCCTAGTTAGCAAGCATGCATCATTTGAGTTAACTGACAAAGTTGTGGACCCTGGGGGTAGATTTATTTTTCTTAAAGGAAATTGTAGTGGGATCCCCATCACTTTAGCGAATGCTTACTTTCCTAACACCTCACACCAGACCTTCTGCCAGAGACTGATTAGGGAATTGAAAGGCTTCAGCGCAGGTCGATTAATCCTTGGGGGTGACTTCAATGTCCCGCTCAATCCCTTGGAGGACACGTCGTCCGGGAAAACGTATATTACTTATAGGATTTTGAAAAAAATCAAATCTCTGTTAAACTCCCTGGATCTGATAGACTCCTGGCGCTTTATGCATCCAGAGGACAAAGACTCCACTTTTTATTCCACCCCTCATGATCGATACTCTAGGGTAGACTACCTATTCATTTCACAGCAGGACCTCCACGTCATAACGGAAACTCACATAGGAACACAGACCCTCTCTGACCATGCTCCTGTCTCCCTCTCTTTAAACCTTACGCCCCCCCCAGTCAGATCTAATATGTGGAGATTAAATTCTTCCTTATTGTCAGATCCAACCTTGCTACCAGTCTTGAATTCAACACTCCTTGAGTTCTTCAGGCACAACATTACGCCAGACGCAGATCCCCTGATGGTGTGGGGGGCTCATAAATGTACTATCAGAGGAGAATTAATTAAAATGGGCACACAGAAAAAAAGAGAGAGAGACAGAAAAATTTCACATCTTCTAAAACACATCCGTTCATTGGAAGCTTTGCACAAACAACAATCCCTGACGACTCAGTCGGCAACCTCCCTTCTAGAATCTAGAAAGGCCCTCAGGCAGATCTTAGATACCAAAACTAAACGATTCCTGTTTTTCAGGAAAAAAACTGTACTATGAACATGGGGACAAGCCAGGCAACTTATTAGCTAGGGCCCTGAGGGGCACGGTCTTAAACCGTAACATCTCAGGCATACAAAACAGGAGTGGTAAAGTCGACAGGGAGACAGAGAAGATAGCGCAACACTTCCAGGAGTTCTATACCAGCCTATACAACCTTCCAACACAACACGGCTCAGCCAACGCCGCTAACTCGAAGTTACAGGTTATTCAGGAATATCTGAGAGACTCCTCTTTACCTACACTTAATACAGTCAGGCCGGCTTCATGCCGGGTAGGGAGGCCAGGGACAATGTAACTAAATCCCTCAATCTCATCCATGCGGCCCACGAGCGAAAGATCAAGGGTTTTCTCCTATTGACGGACACGGAGAAGGCCTTCGATCGAGTAGCGTGGGACTACGTGTTGGAAGCCTGTAGACATATAGGGCTGGGTCCCCACATGATGGCATGGATATCCTCTCTCTACAAGAATCCATCAGCCAATCTCAAAATAAACGGCTCCCTTTCTAATAGTGTGAATATCAAAAATGGAAATTGGCAGGGCTGTCCTTTGTCGCCCTTGCTCTTTATAATTTCTTTGGAATTGTTTATTAGGTAAATTCTGGCTAACCCATCCATTGGGGGATTTCAGTTGGGAGAACAGGAGTTCAAAGTTGCTGCTTACGCAGATGACCTCCTCTTCTTCCTGACTGATCCACACATCTCTATACCATCTCTACTTAAGGAATTCTCAATATATGGCTGTATCTCCAATCTCAAAATAAATTACTCCAAGTCTGAAGTGTTGAATATCACATTGCCAGAGCCTGATCTGATAGCTGCGCAAAAAAACCACTCCTTCACCTGAGTAATGTCCGCCATTAAATACCTTGGAGTGTGGCTTACTCCCAGGCTCTCGTCAATCTTTGGTCGCAACTTTATTCCTCTCCTTAAGAACATTGAAAATGATCTCCGTGTGTGGCATACGGGACATTTCTCATGGTTTGGCAGGGCAGCCATCTGCAAGATGACTGTCCTTCCAAAAGTTCTTTATTCAATCCGCACTCTACCTGTTAGGATTCCCCAAAGTTTTTTTAAATCCCTTCATTCCATACAGATTTATTTGGGCGCACAAATCACCTCGCATTAAAGCATCTCTACTAACCAGACCCAAAAGGTTGGGGGGTTTAGGTATACTGGACTTCAAAAAATATTACTTTGCTTCGCACATTGCCAGACTCGTCGACTGGCATTGCCACTCCAGCTTTAAGGATTGGGTTGCGATCGAATCAAGTCTCAATCCCATTCCCTTGCAGTTCTCCCCTTGGATATCAAAAGCCAACTACCCTCGGGCTATGACCTCCCACCCCTTGATTGGTACTAAGCTAGAAATTTTCCACCAACTGACCAAACATCCCCAATTTTCCTCACCTCTTAGCCCTCTCACGCCACTCACGAACAACCCGGCCTTTCCACCAGGACTAGGGAACCCCAGCATGAACACCACCGACACCAAGATACCTCTCCTTACCCGGCATTGTTTTGACGACAAAACAATGAAAGACATGACTCAATTTAAAAGAGATAACAATACGCCCCTTCTACCCATGTGGTCATACCTCCAAATACGAAGCTTTGTTAATAGCAGCACGCGTAAGAGACATTTCACCAGAGATCTCACTGAGTTGGAGTCGGTGTGCCTCAGGGGGGAACTGGTTCCTAGATCAACTTCCACCGCCTACGCATGGATACAGGAATTGGGGGTGCCTGACCAGGACAGATACAGAGAGAGATGGTCGGACAGTCTGGGTTTAACAATTTCCGAAGCTCAGTGGTCTAGAGCCTGCATTTTATCACACAAGTGTTCTCTCAGCACAAAAATGCAGGAAACTGCATACAAGATTTTTACCCAATGGTACGCCACTCCAGAGAAGATAAATAAATGGTATCCCCAGTCATCTGATTTGTGCTGGAGATGTCACAAAGCCAAAGGAACCTTATTACATATCTGGTGGCATTGTGATATGATAACAGCTTATTGGTCTGAGGTAGGGATGGGCCCGGTGCTCGATTCGAACCCATGTTCGAATCGAGCATCGGGCGTTCGCTCGCTCGTCAAGCCCAGAACTATTTGGGCCGTTCGCATCACATTCGTGTGATGCGAGCGGCCCCGCAATGCATTGCGGCCGGCGCGGCCGGCGCAGTGCATTGCTGGCTGATGATTGGCCAAGCATGCACTGTGACCCCGCATGCTTGGCCAATCACAGCGCCCGAAACTCGGAGAGCAATAATTGGCTACAGGCAGGACGCCTGTAGCCAATTACAGCTCAGGGGCTTTAGTACACGCCCCACCATTTAAAAGGCCGCCACGCCATCGGCCCCGGTCACATGATTTCCGGCTTTAGGAGAGATTAGTCTGCTGATTCTGTCTTTGCTTGATACTGAAAGATTTGCTCTTCTTTGCTAAACCATTGGCTATTTCTTTGCTAAACCATTGCTACCTAAGTCATTGATCGTTCATTGCTGCTGATTGCACAGTTAGTGTGTTATTAGCTGCTGCTGGGGATTAGTCTGGTGCGTGCTTACTGTTAGTACAGTATTGCAGTAGTACCAACCGCAGTGCTGTTAGCACAGCATTGCACCCCAACAGCACCCATAGGACTTCTAGTGTGTTAGTGGCAGCAAACAGAGCTCCTATATTTTCTTCTCAGCAGCACCCATAGGACTTCTAGTGTGTTAGTGGCAGCAAACAGAGCTCCTATATTTTCTTCTCAGCAGCACCCATAGGACTTCTAGTGTGTTAGTGGCATCACACAGAGCTCCTATATTTTCTTCTCAGCAGCACCCATAGGACTTCTAGTGTGTTAGTGGCAGCAAACAGAGCTCCTATATTTTCTTCTCAGCAGCACCCATAGGACTTCTAGTGTGTTAGTGGCATCACACAGAGCTCCTATATTTTCTTCTCAGCAGCACCCATAGGACTTCTAGTGTGTTAGTGGCAGCAAACAGAGCTCCTATATTTTCTTCTCAGCAGCACCCATAGGACTTCTAGTGTGTTAGTGGCAGCAAACAGAGCTCCTATATTTTCTTCTCAGCAGCACCCATAGGACTTCTAGTGTGTTAGTGGCAGCAAACAGAGCTCCTATATTTTCTTCTCAGCAGCACCCATAGGACTTCTAGTGTGTTAATGGCAGCAAACAGAGCTCCTATATTTTCTTCTCAGCAGCACCCATAGGACTTCTAGTGTGTTAGTGGCAGCAAACAGAGCTCCTATATTTTCTTCTCAGCAGCACCCATAGGACTTCTAGTGTGTTAGTGGCAGCAAACAGAGCTCCTATATTTTCTTCTCAGCAGCACCCATAGGACTTCTAGTGTGTTAGTGGCATCACACAGAGCTCCTATATTTTCTTCTCAGCAGCACCCATAGGACTTCTAGTGTGTTAGTGGCAGCAAACAGAGCTCCTATATTTTCTTCTCAGCAGCACCCATAGGACTTCTAGTGTGTTAGTGGCAGCAAACAGAGCTCCTATATTTTCTTGTCAGCAGCACACATAGTACCTATAGTGTGTTAGTGTCAGCACCCATAGGACCTACAGTGTGTTGTGAGCACACATAGGAGTTCTATTTTTTATACTATATACACTACCGACTACAATGGCTGGAAGACCGCCAAGGAGAGGCAGAGCGTGCCGAGGCAAGAACACAGGGCAGGCAGGCTCTGTTTCTAGAGACAACAGTGCTGGCCGTGGACGTGGTCGTGCATCGTCATCAGCACGTGGCCATGGGACACGCTTGTCTTTGTTTTCGGCAGCTGGACATGTGGAGCCGCATCATGCCGAAGGCTTGGTAGAATGGATGACCAAGCCCTCCTCATCCTCCTCATCCTCTCTCACCCAGGCTCAGGGTACTGGCAGAGCAGCTGCCAACGCGTACTCAATGGCATCATCAGCCACCCCTTCCCTAGACCCACCATGTCCTCCTGAGGAGTCCCCCGAACTGTTTGAGCACAGTGTTGGGTACATGCTCCAGGAGGATGCCCAACGATTCGAAGGCTCGGATGATGATACCCAGCTTGAGGAAGTCAGTAGTGTGCGCGCAGAGAGAGGGGATGCTGAAGGACAGCAATCTGGCAGTAGTGTTCCACCAGCTGCAGCTTACTGCCAGGTTTGCTCTAGTGGTGAAGAGGGAGGGGATGATGAGGTCACTGACTCCACGTGGGTGCCTGAAGGGAGAGAGGAGGAGGAGGAGGAGGATGCAGCGTCACATGTCCAACGAGGCAGAATGCCCCCTGGAGGCCAGCTAGAGGCCAGCACAGCAACTGTACCACACCGCAGAGCTCCGCCTGTGCAGGGCGCTGCCTCTGCACGTTATCACAAAAGTTCTTTGGTGTGGGCCTTTTTTGAGACGAGTGCATCAGATCGCACCACTGCTATTTGCAATATTTGTCTCAAGCGTATCTCGCGTGGCCAAAACATCAGCCGCTTGGGCACCACAAGCATGAGCAGACATATGTCGACCTGCCATGCAGCTCGTTGGCAAGCACACATAAAAGACCCACACCAAAGAACAAAGCGGACCTCTCCTTGCTCCTCATCAGCTGGGATCTCCATCCCCACTATATCTTCAGTCCTCTCTGAAAGCTGCTCTGAGAGGACTGAAGGTGTAGAATTAGGTGTGTCACAACCAAGTACTTGCAGTACACCGACGTCCGATTGTAGCAGGCAAATTTCCCTGCCCCAGCTGCTGGACCGTCGAAAGAAGTATACTCCCAGCCATCCACATGCCCAGCGGTTGAATGCTAGCTTGGCTAAATTGCTAGCACTTCAACTGCTGCCTTTTCAGTTGATAGACTCGGCCCCCTTCCGTGAGTTTGTTCAATGTGCGGTTCCTCAGTGGCAGGTTCCCAAACGCCACTTTTTCTCACGGAAGGCGATTCCGTCTCTCTACTGGCATGTGGAAGGCAATGTCCATGCCTCGCTGGACAGGGCGGTCAGCGGTAAGGTGCATATTACCGCTGACTCATGGTCCAGCAGGCATGGACAGGGACGTTATCTTTCTTTCACGGCCCATTGGGTCACTCTATTGGTAGCTGGGAGGGATGCAGGACAAGGTGCAGTAGTGTTGGAGGTTGTTCCGCCACCACGCCTCCAAAATGCTACTACTGGTTGTGACACACCTCTCTCCTCCACCCCCTCCTCTTCTTCTTCCTCCATGTCCTCTTCGAGTGCTCTGTCCTCGGAACCAGCGGTGCTCCGTAGGCGTACAAGGGGCTACGCGAGTACGCAGGCAAAAAGATGCCATGCCGTGCTTGCGCTGGTGTGTTTGGGGGACAGGAGCCACACTGGGCCAGAGGTTCTGGCAGCTCTGCAGGGGCAGGCCGAGAGGTGGTTGACGCCACGCCAGCTTAAGCCAGGAATGGTCGTTTCTGATAATGGCACCAACCTCCTCTCCGCCCTGCGACAGGGGCAGCTCACCCATGTGCCCTGTATGGCTCACGTCCTCAACCTGGTGGTGCAGCGGTTCTTGGGCAGGTTCCCAGGCTTACAGGATGTCCTGAGGCAGGCCAGGAAAGTCTGTGTGCATTTCCGCCGATCTTATAATGCCAGTGCTCGGCTGACTGAGCTGCAAAAGGAGCTGAACCTGCCCAAGAACCGCCTAATATGTGACATGCCCACCAGGTGGAACTCAACGTTGGCCATGCTGCAGCGACTGCACACGCAGCAGAGGGCCATCAATGAGTACCTTTGCGACTACGGCACCAGGACAGGGTCAGGGGAGCTTGGCTTTTTTTCCCCACGCCAGTGGAGCATGATCAGGGATGCATGCACTGTCCTCTCACCATTTGAGGAGGCCACGAGGATGGTGAGCAGTGACAGTGCATGCATCAGTGACACTGTACCTCTTGTCCACCTGTTGGAGCATACGCTGCGTGGGATAATGGACAGGGCACTTGAGGCAGAACAGAGGCAGGAAGAGGAGGACTTCCTTGTCTCTCAAGGCCCCCTTTATCCAGACAATGTTCCTTCTGTCCCACCCATCACACAGGAAGAGGAGGAGGAGGAGGAGGAGGATTGTGTGAGCATGGAGGTGGAGCCTGGCACTCAGCATCAGCAGCAGCAGTCTTTTAGGGATGATGTACAGTCCCAACAAACCAGTGGACTTGTACGTGGCTGGGAGGAGGTGGCTGGCGATCATGTCATCCTCAGTGACCCAGAAGACTCCGGACCGAATGCCTCAGCTAACCTACGCTGCATGGCCTCCCTGATCCTGCAAAGCCTGCGGAAGGATCCTCGTGTTCTTCGGATCAAGGAGAGTGACCATTACTGGCTGGCCACTCTCCTTGATCCACGGTACAAGGGTAAGGTTGCGGACCTTATCTTGCCATCGCAGAGGGAGCAGAGGATGAGACATCTCAGGGAGGCCTTGCAGAAAGGTCTGTGCAACGCGTTCCCAGAAACTGGGAGGTTACAAACTCCTGGTCCTGGACGACGAGTTGCTGAGGCTTCGGTCAGTAGCAGAAGGAGCGGTGGGGAAGGTGGACGTCTGACCGATGCGTTCAGACAATTTTTTAGTCCGCAGCCCCAAGGTATGATCGGTTCCAGCAACCATCGCCAGCGTCTGATATACATGGTGCAGGAATACCTAGGGGCAAGGTCAGACTTGGACACCTTTCCCACCGAAAATCCTCTGGCTTACTGGGTCCTGAGGATGGATCACTGGCCAGAGCTTGCACAGTATGCAATTGAGCTACTGGCCTGTCCTGCATCCAGCGTTCTTTCCGAACGCACATTCAGTGCTGCTGGAGGATTTGTCACCGATCATAGGGTGCGCCTGTCCACCGACTCGGTTGATCGACTGACCTTCATAAAAATGAATCAGTCTTGGATCACCACCAGCTACTAGACACCTGAAGCGGATATAACGGAATAATTTATAATGTCACATCCCTTCAAGACTGCCTATGCTGATGCTGAGTGACTGTCCTGTTATGTTCACTGACTATCCTCTTCCTCCTCCTCAATGATCCATGCCACCACACCAGTGCCTAAGGCACAATTTTTCAGCCCCTGTATAACAGGGGCGTGTAATTACAATTTTTTAAAAAGATGCTTCGCAACAGGTGTGACTGCTGTGCTCAGAGTACAGTATCTGTGAGGGGTTGCAGTGTTGTGGCACCAGCACCAGTGCCTAAGGCACAATTTTTCAGCCCCTGTATAACAGGGGCGTGTAATTACAATTTTTTAAAAAGATGCTTCGCAACAGGTGTGACCTGCTGTGCTCCAAGTACAGTATCTGTGAGGGGTTGCAGTGTTGTGGCACCAGCACCAATGCCTAAGGCACAATTTTTCAGCCCCTGTTTAACAGGGGCGTGTAATTACAAATCTTGATCTAATAGTTCACAGCAGGGCCCATTCCTGCGCCCACCAAGAGTAACTATGAGGGCCTACAGTCTTGTGGCAACACCGTCCACCACCACCACCACCACCAAAGGCCCAATTTTTCTGCCCTGTTCAACAGGTGCATGCAATTACAAATCTTGATCTAATAACTCACAGCAGGGCCCATTCCTGCACCCACCAAGAGTAACTGTGAGGGCTTACAGTCTTGTGGCAACACCGTCCACCACCACCACCACCACCACCAAAGGCCCAATTTTTCTGCCCGGTTCAACAGGTGCATGCAAGTACAAATCTTGATCTATTAACTCACAGCAGGGCCCATTCCTGTGCCCACCAGTCTTGTGGCTACACCAACATCTAATAGGGCAAATTTCTGCAGAGTATATACGGCAGGCCCCTACTTTCAAACATCCAACTTACAAACGACTCCTACTTGCAAACGGCAAGAGAAAACAGGAAGTGAGAGGAAATCTACCCCTAGGAAGGAAAATTCTATCCTGTTAGATTTAATTTGGGAAAAAGGTATCTCCTCTCTACTGATGCTTTATCACCAATCCTTGTTTCAATTAAAACCCCACTTTTCCAAAAACATTTGTCATTGGGACGGAAAGTGAGGTGACATGTTCTGAACAGATGTGCAAAGACAGCAAATGTTACAGGGGTGATAACCCCTCCCTATGTTCTCCAAAAAGCTTAAAAATTGATTTTTTTTGGGATGTAGCTACACTTCATAATGTACCTGTTCAGATTCTACTTAAGAACAAACCTACAGTCCATGTCTTGTTTGCACCACCTATATACTGCTGTTCAGAGTATATAGGGTTGTAGGTATAGGGTTTTATTTTGGGTGCGGGGTCCCCCTTAGTATCCATACAAGACCCAAAGGGGCTGGGGTTTTGATGGGGTAGCCATGCCATTTTTCTCAAGGATTTTCAGCCATATGGCGGCCAGGACAAGACATGACATTAAAGCCGCAAGTGGTTTTAAATGGCTTCTTTTTTTCCTTTACAAATGTCATTTTGTGCAAGGACAGTTCTAAACACGGGAAACACATGCCACTTCACAGGCATACTTTAGACACCCCCCAGGTACCATATTTAAAGGAAAATTTCACTTTTTTTTTTTTCACTTTATGCATCATTAAAATGACTGCTCCCGAAAAAACTTTAGTTTTTAAAATTTATTTTTGCATTGATATATGTCCCCTGGGGCAGGACCCGGGTCCCCAAACCTGTTTTATAACATTAACATGCATATTGGCCGTTGTAATTAGCAATTTTGATTTCGAACGTTCGCGTCCATTATAACGAATAGGGTTCGAAAATTCGGACGAACTTTCGGTCCGTTCGAAGGTTCTGGTGCGAACCGAACCCGGGGGTGTTCGGCTCATCCCTAGTCTGAGGTAAGGGAGATTATTAGACAGATCACGGAGACCAAACTTTCCCTTGATGCGGCGTGCTGCCTGCTACATTTTTCACATTTATCCCTCTGGAAATATAAAAAATCCCTTTCCAAGCATTTGTTGAATGCAGCCAAGTCACTCATCCCACTATACTGGAAATCCACACAGGTCCCTACTGTATCACAATGGCTGCACAGAGTGTCCGAAATCTGCAAGATGGAAGATACTGCTGATCAGTCCAGTGAGAATATTGAACGATACCACGAAACCTGATCTCCCTGGTTTGCTTTTAGATACTCCCAGGACTATGAGGTTCTACTCGGAAGTTCCCCCCCCCAGATGATTAGTAACAGGGGACTCAAGACTTCCCCTTCCTTGAGGGTTTTGTCTTCTGTATTCAAAAATACCTTACATGCTCTAGTAATATATTCTGGACGAATATCTACCTAACTCACGACACGAGAATCAGACATAACCGTTTGATTGATATGACTTATAATATTCCTCTATTATCACCAACAGCCCCACAATGGGGACTTACTCCTCTATCCCATTTTCTGATCTTTCCTTTTTCTAACTGACTTACTCTCTATTATTTTTCTCTTGTATTGTAATGTGTGGAAATGATAAATGGTTACAGGAGATGCTCTCTTCTACTTAAATGAGGCCTGAGATGATGCCTCTGGTTCACGTTCAACAGAAGCATCTACCTACTATGATGATTGTACTCATACTCAACATGTTTTCTTTCCTGTTTTACATGTAAATTTTCGGATGCTAGTTCCATATTTGTATGCACATCTTATTATCCTCAATAAACTTTGATGTTAAAAAAAAAAAAAAAAGATATCTAAAAATTACCACCCCGTGCTGTGAGTGTGCTGCCCAAGATTACATTGGTTGGTCCTAAAATTGTTAACATGCCTGGCTTACAGGTCAATTACTTGAGTAATTGAGTACAGCTTTTTTTTTTTAATCCCTGGGTATTCCAGTTTTATTTTGAAACACTGGTGCATATTTATCTAATACTGTAGAATTACTTTAGTTTAAAATATAGAAATAAAAATCCTTTTATCCCCATGAAAATGGAAGCTTGTCATCCTAAATTATATTATACTGATAAACATTTTTAGGGTAAACGATGAGTTCGGTTTGCACCAGAACCTGCGAACAGCCAGAATGTTTGCGTGAACTTTAGAACCCTATTAAATACAATGGACTCGAACGTTCGAAATCAAAAGTGCTAATTATAAAGGCTAATATGCAAGTTATTGTCCTAAAAAGTGTTTGGGGACCCGGGTCCTGCCCCGGGGGACATGTATCAATGCAAAAAAAGTTTTAAAAACTAACGTTTTTTCGGGAGCAGTGATTTTAATAATGCTTAAAATGAAACAATAAAATCCCCACAACCCTTGCCCGGTGGTTGTGGGGGTCTGCGGGCAGGGGGCTTATCGGAATCTGGAAGACCCCTTTAACAAAGAATAGGCCCTTGTCCCCATCAACATGGGGACATCCTCCCCATGTTGAGGACATGTGGCCTGGTACGGTTCAGGAGGGGGGGCGCTCTCTCGTCCCCCCTCTTTTCTTGTGGCCTGCCAGGTTGCGTGCTCGGACAAAGGGTCTGGTATGGATTTTTGGGGGAACTCCACGTCATTTTTTTTTTACATTTGGGGTGGAGTTCCCCTTAAAATCCATACCAGACCTGAAGGGCCTGGTATGGATATTTGGGGGAACTCCACACATTTTTTTTTAATTTGCGGCAGGGTTCCGCTTAATATCCATACCAGACCTGAAGGGCCTGGTAATTGAATTTGGGGGGACCCCCACGTTTTTTTTTTTTTTATCAATGACTTTTCTATGTATTGCCGGGAGCCGACAATTTATTATAGCCGCGAGTGAGTTTTAAATGACTTTTTTTCCCTTCAGAAATGACACTTTGTGCAGGGACAGTTCTAAGCACGGGAAACAAGCGCGACTTTACATGCATACTGTACACACACCCTAGGTATGAAATTTAAAGGAATATTTCACTTTTATTGTTTCACTTTAAGCATTATTAAAATCACGGCTCCCGAAAAAAACGTCAGTTTTTAAAACTTTTATTTGCATTGATACATGTCCCCTGGGGCAGGACCCGGGTCCCAAAACACTTTTTATGACAATAACTTGCATATAAGCCTTTTAAATTAGCACTTTATATTTCTCCCATAGACTTTTCGAATTTGTCGTGAACACCCCAAATTGTTCGCTGTTCGGCGAATGGGCGAACAGGCAATGTTCAAGTCGAACATGAGTTCGACTCGAACTCGAAGCTCATCCCTAATGATAACAATATCAAGGAACCATTCACTAGTCTGATAAAGGTTACCACAATGTTTGCGGTTATAAAGATTGTAGATGCCTACAAACTGAATGACTTAACACTTTTAATCTGACATTAAGGAGTTATTTATGTAATAAAAATCTCTGCCCCGAAGAACAAACTGCAGTTTACTCAAGAAAAGATGCTATATGATATTTTTCACCAATATTCTATACCAAGAGAAACTATTTCAATCTTTGATACACACTAACCTGAATGATAAATCATAGTTTCTTCATGCTGTAATTAATTTATTTCTATCAAGCTATAAATAAAATTGTACATTAATGCTTTCCTGGCTAAAAAGAATTAGGAGAGCTGATGGCCAATAGACCATTTAAACAAGAATCCTCTTGTTCCAAGTTTCCAAAAAATGTGTTTCAATAGAATCTTTGCAAGAGTTATGTTTTTACAGCCCAGTTTAACAAAGCCCAATATTCATTAAATCACTGTTCTATGATACTATTCAGGGAACCAAAAAAAAATCATCTTTCTCTGGTGCCCATGAACTGCTTTATTTCACATAAATATTATATCTAGGTTAACAAGTGAACACAAGGTGCATTATGTATTGCACCTGAAGAGGCAGTTCTTAAGAAAAATGAACATCAAGTTTTCCTGTACCATTGCTCAGACAACATACTCAGCAGTTCATTCATTAAATTGTCAATTCCAGTTCTTGCCTATGTCATTGATCTATGTAATTATTTCATCCATCAAAACTGTAGTTTGTAACCCTAATGCAATACATCAGTATTTGTTTAAATCACTGGGCATGAACATAACTCTGATTTATATATTACATTTAAATGTTTCTGGTAATGTTATAAGAGTGATGTCAGCTGTCAGTGGTTAATGTTTATTTAATTATATGCCATCATTTATGGTATAAAATGTTAACATGCTTTTAGATACTGAACATAGAAAACCTGTAAATTACAACATAACCATAAGCAATGATGTTCTCAAGATTGTAACCAGGATTCATGCACAAAGCTAAGTATGTCTTTTCTATTTATTGCACCGTAAATACTAATGCAATATATGCACCAATCGGGTTTGTATTTATAGACAACATTTTTAGTGGAGTAATTAGATTCAGCATTAGAACAATACAAAGGATGATTTAAAAATTGCCAAAGCATATACAAAATAGAAGCAGATCAGAGGGCCCTGGCAGATATATTTTTCATTGTCCACACATTTGCAAAGGCCTGTTTTTATTGTTTAATTTTCTATAAAAAATGATAATGTACAACATGTGCTGGCTTCAATCACAATGTTTTAAATATTTGTAAATGTGCAGTGGGTTTGAACAAATCCAGGAATTTTCCTAGATCTGCCGAGAGTTTCATATATAGGTTCCTTAACCACTTAAGACCCGGACCATTATGCAGCTTAAAGACCTGGCCACTTTTTGCGATTCGGCACTGCGTCGCTTTAACTGACAATTGCGCGACATGGCTCCCAAACAAAATTGGTGTCCTTTTTTTCCCACAAATAGAGCTTTCTTTTGGTGGTATTTGATCACCTCTGCGTTTTACATTTTTTGCGCTATAAACAAAAATAGAGCGACAATTTTGAAAAAATTCAATATTTTTACTTTTTGCTATAATAAATGTCCCCAAAAAATCTATAAAACAATTTTTTTTCCTCAGTTTAGGCCAATACGTATTCTTCTACATATTTTTGGTAAAAAAAATCGCAATAAGCGTTTATTGATTGGTTTGCGCAAAAGTTCTAGCGTTTACAAAATAGGGGATAGTTTTATGGCATTTTTATAATTTTTTTTTTTTTTTTTACTAGTAATGGGGGCGATCAGTGTTTTCGTGACTGCAACATTATGGCGGACACATCGGACACTTTTGACACTATTTTGGGACCATTGTCATTTTTACAGCGATCAGTGCTATAAAAATGCACTGGTTACTGTAAAAATGACACTGGCAGTAAAGGGGTTAACCAGGAGGGGGCGCTGTAGGGGTTAAGTGTGCCCTGATTTGTGTTTCTTACTGTGGGGGGCGTAGATTAGCGTTTTACATCACTGATCGTCGTTCCCTATGACAGGGAACAGACGATCAGTGACAGGCTCACTAGGAAGCACGGGGAGAGGTTTGTTTACACTTACCTCTCTCCGTTCTTCCTCTCTGTGACCCGATCGCGGGACACCAGCGGCGATCAGGTCTGCTGTTCCCGCGGGGACGGTCACGAATAAGAGGACCATGTCGCGCTGGCAACCCACGGCTGGGCTCTTAAAGGGGACATACCTGTACGCCCATGTGCCCAGCCGTGCCATTCTGCCAACATACATCAGTGTGCAGCGGTCCTCAAGTGGTTAAATGCTAATTCTGGTACTAGGCAGTTCTGAATGTTGCAAATTTAGAGCTTAAAAGTTAATATTTTATATCACAGATGTTTTAAAAGTGTTCTTATAAGTGCAGAGGCTGAGTGGCTAGTACTTCTGCTTGCAATACTAGTGTCCTCAGTTGAAATCCCAGTCAGAACACTGCTGTATAGTAGGTTAACTGGTTCCTGCCTAAATTGGCCCTAGTATCTGTGTCTGTGAGATAGGGACCTTTGGATTGTAAAGTGTTGTGTAAATTGTTGCTACTTTATAAATGCTTGTAATAAATAAGCTGCTAGCTGTTAAACACAGCAATTATAGGTTGGAAGTGCATATTGGAATCCGTTTCCCTTGACCCTGTTCTTTATGCATAACAGTGAAAAATGTACTGCACATTAATGGCTTTACAGAATTAGTGTATTACTTGCCATGTGATTTAGCACATCTGGCCTGTAAATTCTGAGGAAATAATAAAAATAATAATAATAATTATAATTGTACAAGTATAGCCAAAAGGATCTGCTTATAAAGTGAACGTTGGCCAGACTATGGACAGTACAGGATTTATTAATTCATAAAGCCGTAAATGATCTTTAAAACAACCCCTTCTGATCTCTGTATCTGCAATCACTGCAGAAAAATTCTAGCTGGTTTCTCAGCAGCAGGGTCGGGACAAAGGGTGGGCAGAAGGGAAGGCTTCCATGGGTGCATTGTGTATTGTAGGAATAGGATAATGCAAGTTCCTTCTACTATAAGGCTGACAGGAGTAGTAACAGCAGCATCACTACTTCTGTCAGCCCAGCGCTGGAAGCAGCAAGAAGATAAGGAGAGAACTGGGAGTAGGTGCAGGCTGTGCTCTCTCCTCCCCTTCTCCTCATAAGCTTGCACATAATGAAGGGGGGCACAATTTGGCATCTTTGCCCTGGGCAATGGATGATCTTGTCCCAGCACTGCTCAGCAGGTTTCTGCTTCCTCTTCCAACTGTGACTTGGCAGGCTTACAATTTAAATGTAGCAGTGAAAGTCACTTCTGGATGTATCCAACTGTATTGGTCAGCACCACATCCCCTTAAAAACAAATGTTCAGCAAGCCACACTATTAACGCAAACGTCATGAGAATATGGCATCTCCTTTCAAAAACATATGCTACACCGTACATTAATTCCGTGCATATGGCAACACATTACATATAGGATAGAACACCCCAAATGGGGAAAAAGAAAAAATTTGAATGCCTTGTCCCGACAAGTTTCGCTCTGTAGGCTTCCTCAGGGGTCAAGGGGTACAGTGAGTGTGGGTGATCTCTCTAGGTGCAATTTAGGGCATGAGCGGTAATGATGAAATTATAGTGCAAGAGTGATCAACTAAGCAAGAAGTGTCTAAAGGGTTCCAAAAGGTGTCCAAACCAGGTGGGGGCAAGCGGAAATGGTAACCTTATCAATGCATATCATTAGTTGGACACTTAATCTGAATAAAAAATAATGACAGTTCAGCATACTGTTATGCCCTGTACACACGACCGTTTTTAATGACGAGAAAAATTACATTTTTTAAAATGGTCATTAAAAAATTTTCACGACGTGAAAAACAGCCATGAAAAAATTGGAACATGCTCTAATTTTTCACGTCATTTTTTACATCGTCGTTTTTCTCGTCATGAAAAACGGCCGTGTGTGGGCTTTAACGACGTGAAAAAAAATGCGCGTACTCAGAATCAAGTATGAGACGGGAGCGCTCGTTCTGGTAAAACTAGCGTTAGTAATGGAGACAGCACATTCGTCACGCTGTAACGGACTGAAAAGCACAAGGCTGAAAAGCGCGAATCGTCGCTCAACAAACTTTACTAACATGAAGGGTGGCGCCATCCGAATGGAACTTCCCCTTTATAGTGCCGTCATACGTGTTGTACGTCACCGCGCTTTACTCAAGCATTTTTTTCCATGATAGTGTGTAGGCAAGGCAGGCTTGAGAGGAAACACATCGAGAAAAATTCATTTTTTTTCAATGACATTAACCACCTCCCTACTGTGCACGAAAACCCCCTTCCTGCCCAAGCCATTTTTCAGCTTTCAGCGCTGTCACACTTTGAATGACAATTGCGCGGTCGTGCGACGTGGCTTCCAAACAAAATTTGTGTCCTTTTTTTCCCACAAATAGAGCTTTCTTTTGGTGGTATTTGATCACCTCTGCGGTTTTTATTTTTTGCGCTATAAAAAAAAGAAGAGCGTCCAGTTTGGAAAAAAAACACTATTTTTTACTTTTTGCTATAATAAATACCCATTTTTTTTTAAATAAAATTTTCCTCAGTTTAGGCCGATACGTATTCTTCTACATATTTTTGGTAAAAAAAAAAATCGCAATAAGCGCGTATTGATTGGTTTGCGCAAAAGTTATAGCGTGTACAAAATAGGGGATAGATTTATAGCATTTTTATTTTTTTATTTTTTTATTAGTAATGGCGGCGATCTGCGATTTTTTATTGTGACTGCGATATTGCGGCGGACACATCGGACACTTTTGACACATTTTTGGGACCATTCACGTTTATACAGCGATCCCTGCTATAAAAATGCATTGATTACTGTATAAATGTGATTGGCAGGGAAGGGGTTAAGCACTAGGGGGCGGGAAGGGGTTAAATATGTTCCCTCAATGTGTTCTTACTGTGGGGGGAGGGGACTGACTGGGGGAGGTGACTGATGGTTGTCCCTATGTACAAGGGACACACCATCAGCCTCCTCTCCCTCACAGGACGTGGATCTCTGTGTTTACACACAGAGACCCACTTTCCTGCTCGTTTCCCGGGCAATCGCGGGTGCCCGGCGGCCTTGTGAACGCGGCGAGCGTGCGCCTTCTAGCTTGTTTTAAAGGGAGGACATCATATGACGTCCTCCCAGAACGAGAGTATCCTCCGCCCGCCGTCAATTGACAGTGGGCGGTGGACAAGTGGTTAAAAACGGTCGTGTGTACACGGCATTAGAGTTCAAATAAGTGTGACATAAAGTCATACAGCAATACAAACTATACCTGTATCTTTAGGGCCATTTATGAAAATCTTAGACACTTCAGCAAACCACTCCTGTTCATGGGTCTGACCTAGACTGATCAGAATAGCAATGCTTAGATAATTCACATAGAGAGAGAGCATACCCAAGCAGACTAATAACCCCCCCCACACACACACATACAGTATATGCCATGTTAGATCACAAAGGTGTTCCATGTCACAAGTTCATACCTCAAATGCGGACTGATTGGTTCTAACCAGTCGGAAACATCAGCAGTGCAGGTGGATGTGCTACTGTGCATGTGCACACCATGTCATGCGCAGTAATGATGGGGCAGTAAGCAGGGAGCTGCCCTCTCCCTCCAACCCCCAACCCCTCATACCTTCCAGCATCCCCAGATGGGGACCCAGTAAATATAGGGAGGAGAATGTAAAGGAGAGGAGAAGCCCAAAAATGCTGCACCCCGCCCCGCCATTAGCCAGTGCCTCTATCCAAGGCTATAGGATCATATATAGCACAATCTTGTGGGCAGTGGAGAAACTGCAACCATACCAAACAAATTTAAATAGCCAGAACTGCATAGACCAGTGATGGCAAACCTTTGCACCCCAGATGTTTTGGAACTACATTTCCTATGATGCCCATGCACTCTGCAGTGTAGTTGAGCATCATGGGAAATGTAGTTACAAAACATCTGGGTGCCAAGGTTTGCCATCACTGGCATAGACTATTCAATCTTAAAGTCAGACCCGGACCACCAAATAACACAAAATGAGTCTACTTAACATAATACATATAACAAACTACCCTAGATAAATATCTATCTTTAGCACAAAGTTAATCAGATTAATTATGTGTCACACTTAATGATATTTACCCCTTATTTGAACACTGACAATATACTGAATTGTCATTATGTTTTATTCCGATTGAGTGACTAACTGGTTAAATGTATTGAGACGCTTCTTGCTTGGTTGATCACCCTTGCACAATTATTCCATCTTTACTGCTCATGCCCTGAATTGCACCTGGAGAGATTATTATCACTTTATTATCTTTTATTGGCTATCGTCTGATATTGTAATTCTGTGAGTTTTGAGCATTTATTTGGAATATATTTGACCCTATATTATGTATTAGTATCATACAGTATATACTATTGTTTGTTTTTCCTTTGCATTTCAGCGACCACACTTACTGCACCCCTTGAACCCCTGAGAAAGCCTACAGTGTGAAACGCATTGTGACAAGGCATTCTACACTTTTCTTTTTCCCTATGAGGGATGATCTGTCCTATATGTAATGTGTTGCCATATGCACAGAATTAATGTATGGTGTAACACATGTTTTTGAAGGGAGATGCTGTATTCTCATGGGGTCTGCATTAATAGCGTGGTTTGCTGAACGTACGTTTTTAAGGGGAATGATGCCCAAAACTTTTTAATGAATTTGTAATAAACATTTATATATTTTTTTCAAATAAAATTATGTTGATGAATTATTCTGGCAGAAGGAGTCACAGGCCTTTAAAATCTCAAGTTTCTTCTACATATTGTTTTCCAATCGCTTCTGGATGTAGGGGCCAATATGCTAGTGTTTATTATTATAATAATAATAAAAATAATGAAAATTTCATTACAAAGCTATTTATTAGGAGGATATCGTTTTCTGGTAGGTGAACATATCAATCGATAAAGGTCATAAACATGACATCTTAAAGGAATCTATTATGCGGGATTCATGAAAGTTTCTATTTCTGCCCCCTCTCCCCCTCGATCTTTGAAGCTACTAGATGCCTGCCTGACATACAAAACCTCTGGATGCAATATATTGAATAATTGGCTTAGAACAAATCTACAGTACCTCACATTTTTGTAAATATTTTATTATATCTTTGCATGTGACAACACTGAAGAATGTACACTTTGCTACAATGTAAAATAGTGAGTGTACAGCTTGTATAACAGTGTAAATTTGCTGTCCCCTCAAAATAACACACCACGCAGCCATTAATGTCTAAACCGCTGGCAACAAAAGTGAGTACACCCCTAAGTGAGTATGTCCAAATTGGGCCCCATTAACCCTCCCCTCCTCCCTCCTCTGTGTCATATGACTCGTTAGTGTTACAAGGTCTCAGGTGGGAATGGGGAGCAGGTGTGTTAAATTTGGTGTTATTGCTCTCACGCTCTCATACTGGTCACTGGAAGTTCAACATGGCACCTTATGGCAAAGAACTCTCTGAGGATCTGAAAAAAAGAATTGTTGCTCTACATAAAGATGGCCTAGGCTATATAAAGATTTCCAAGACCCTTTAACTGAGCTGAAGCATGGTGGTTAAGACCATACAGCGGTTTAACAGGACAGGTTCCACTCAGAAGAGGCCTCCCATGGTCGACCAAAGAAATTGAGTGCATGTGGTCAGCATCATATCAAGAGGTTGTCTTTGGGAAATAGAAGTACAAGTGCTGTCAGCATTTCTGCAGAGGTTGAAAGGCTGGGGGGGGGGGTCAGCCTGTCCGTGCTCAGACAACACACTGCACATTGCATCAAATTGATCTGCATGGCTGTCGTCCCAGAAGGAAAACTCTTCCAAAGATGATGCACAAGAAAGCCCACAAACAGTTTGCTGAAGACAAGCAGGCTAAGGACATGGATTAGTGAAACCATGTCTTGTGGTCTGATGAGACCAAGAAAAAATTATTTGGTTCAGATAGTGCCAAGCGTGTGTGGCAGCAACCAGGTGAGGAGTACAAAGACAAGTGTGTCTTGCCTACAGTCAAGCATGGTGGTCGGAGTGTCATGGTCTGGGGTTGCATGAGTGCTGCCGGCACTGGGGAGGTACAGTTCATTGAGAAAACCAGGAATGCCAGCATGTACTGTGACATACTGAAGCAGAGCATGATCCCCTCTCTTCGGAGACTGGGCCACAGGCCAGTATTCCAACATGATAATGACCCCAAACACAACTCCAGGACAACCACTGCCTTGCTATAGAAGCTGAGGGTAAAGGTGATGGACTGGTCAAGCATGTCTCCAGACCTAAACCCTATTAAGCATCTGTGGGGTATCCTCAAATGGAAGGTGGAGGAGCGCAAGGTCTCCAACATCCACCAACTCTGTGATGTCATCATGGAGGAGTTAAAGAGGACTCCAGTGGCAACCTGTGAAGCTCTGGTGAACTCCATGCCCAAGAGGGTTAGGGCAGTCCTGGAAAATAATGGTGGCAACACAAAATATTGACACTTTGGGTACAATTTGGACATTTTCACTTAGGGGTATACTCACTTTTGTTGCCAGCGGTTTAGACATTAATGGCTGTGTGTTTAGTTATTTTGAGGGGACAGCAAATTTACACGGTTATACAAGCTGTACACTCACTTACTTTACATGGTAGCAAATTGTAATTTCTTCAGTGTTGTCACATAAAAATATTTACAAAAATGTGGGGGGTGTACTCACTTTTTGTGAGATACTGTATACATAGAAATTTTGCATGTTGTCTGATCTGCATATTTGTTCCTGGTTAATGGCAGTTTTGAAAGTAGTGCAGATGCTTCAAGTTTTTAAAATGCATGCATCCTAATAAAATAATCAAACTTTTGACAATTCTTTTTTTCCCCCCTATATGTGTGCAGAAACACTGCAGTCTTTACTGTTCACTGCTACAGGCTCTGGGTACTGCAATGCAATTTTCTTATACTCTTTTGCATGGGAGTGCATATCCTGTGCCTTCACAATGAGAAACAGGGACAGCACAGGCTTCAATCATTTGCCTGGAGGAGGGAGGGGAAGTGGAGTGGGTTTCAAACTGGACTATCAGTTGGAATGGATACAACAAATTGTCAGTCAGGAGTGCACATGCAACAGGAGATCCATGGGTCCCTGTAAGCAGCCACCCAAAGGCATCATGCAAGAGCAGGAAAGGGGCATTTGAAGAGAAAGAATTGAAAGCAAAAAAATACTGCTTACAAAGAAAAATAGACATTTAAAAATGGTAAGTGCTAAGGTCTGCAGCACCATATGATTTTTAAATAGAGTTTAATAGCACATTAACCCAGTGAAATAACATAACAGCCGTGGGGGGGGGGGGGGGGGGTTCAGTGAGTAGGAATTGCTTAAACTGACTGTATTGACTGACTGACCTCAGCGCTCTACTCAGAAGTATGCTGTGTACTTTATGAGTATAAATGTTATACAAATTTTAGCCAGTAGTTTGCCTTCCTCATTTTCTTTATCATTTTATGGTATTTTTTTAATGGTATTTTTGGAAGTGATGTATCCACCAAAAAGGGCGCAAGCAGCCAGGGCTCTTTGGACCTGTAAAGGTATCTGGCAAATAACCCTTAAAATGTATTTATTTATATAATATTAGATTAAATTATAGTGCACAAAGTAGGGCCCATAAATACAAGGATGAGCATGTTTGAGTGGAGGAAATTGACTGGCCTGCACAGAGTCCCGACCTTATTCCGATAGAACACCTTTGAGATGAATTATAGCGGAGACTGCAAGCCAGGCCTTCTCGTCCAACATCAGTGCCTGACCTCACAAATGCGCTTCTGGAAGAATGGTCAAACATTCACATAAACACACTCCTAAACCTTCTGGACAGCCTTCCCAGAAGAGTTGAAGCTGTTATAGCTGCAAAGGGTGGGCCAACTCAATATTGAACCCTACAGACTAAGACTGGGATGCCATTAAAGTTCATGTGCATGTAAATGCAGCCCCAATACGTATGACAATATAGTGTATTATATTGTTTTTATATAGTAAATTAAACATATACAATATATCACTAATTTGTAAATGAAAGATTTATTAGGATGTATTAGGATGTAGATAAATTAATCACTTAGCATGAAATTCACTGATGGACTTTTTCATGATGCTGTTTATAGACTTAGAATAGAGTTTACATATTGTTGATGACCTTATTAATAGGTAAAGTTTTTCCATGTAAAAGCTCCACGAACACATACTGACATTTATAACTAGCCATTAATATTCTATTTGGAAGGTAAAATAGAATACTGACATTCAGACTACACCAAGTTATGTGGTGGAACATTGGAGGTTGGAGCAGAATGTTAAAAATACGTAATTACTTTTCTTGATAAAAGAAGACCTTTCTTTCAGAAATGTGAATCTCTAACAAATAGATATGCGAGTTCACAGAAAAATATAAAGCATTAGCTAACATTATATGTCCTTCATATGTCCTTAAGAGCTAGTTGTTAAAAAAAGAATTTCAAGTACCATAAGCTATTGTAAGAGAAATTGTTTAAAAGCAAAAAGTATACAACCTGTCAGACATGGTAGAATTAAAGCTCAGCTTAAGTTTCTAAAATAAATGTATAACGAGACCTAAATGGATTTAAGTTACCTCTTTCTGTTTCCAAAAATGTTTTTATGATGTTCATGTACCTTAAAAATGACCTCAACAAAGAGTCATATGACCTCCCCACAATCTAGCTTGCAGTTCATTAAAGTGGTTGTACAACCACTTTTACCTATAGGTAAGCCTATATTAAGGCTTACCTGTAGGTGCTAGAAATATCTCCTAAACCTACACGGTTTAGGAGATATTTACAATAGAGACTTGCGCCGATGTCTACGGTGCATGCGCCATAGACAACGGCGCAGGAGCACTTTAGAAATGGCGGTTGTGCCGTTTCTAAACAAGGTCATGCCATGACTGGCGGCTCCCGTGCGCAGGACGTCATGCTGTGACGTCATCGTGGGTCTGGCCAATCACTCCGGGATGACATGTTGCCGGCCAGTGCTGTGTCGGGCACCGCAGAGGGGGCTTTCGATCCCAGGTGAGTATTACATAATGAGCTAGTATGCTATGCATACTAGCTCATTATGCCTTTGTCTTGCAGGTGTTCGTTTTTTTATTTATTTTTTAAAGTTGGTTTACAACCACTTTAAGTGTATGTGGACGGGGTCAGGGGTTGTGGTACCCAATGGCAGAAGAGCAGTACACAGAGATCAACTACTTTACCCAGGATGGAATCTGCTGGAGGGTTGGTTGACTGGTAGAATGGCAAGGTGTAGATAGCAGTTCTTGAAAACTACTCTGCTGTTGCAGCAATTTCAGTAACTGGTGATCTGAAGAATGTATATCAGTCTCCCTATGCTATTCCTTCTTATGCAGGAACCTTTCCATATAACTATATCTCTTTCCCTAACAAGTGGGACTCCTGTCCCTATTTATCCCACTCACAAAATGTGTGCCAAACCCCGGTAGGGTCCCCTATTTAGCCACTTCAATACTGGGCACTTTTACCCCCTTCTTGCTCAGGCCAATTTCAGCTTTCAGCGCCATCACACTTTTGATCAATAATTGTGTGGTCATGCAACACTGTACCCAAAGGAAAATTTTTATAATTTTTTTTACACAAATAGGGCTTTCTTTTGATAGGATTTAATCACTGGATTTTTTATTTTTTTTTGCTAAATAAATGAGAAAATACAGATATTTTTAGAAAAAAAAACATGTCATAAAATTTTGCAAATAAAATTTTCTTCATACATTTACATCAAAATGTATTCTGATACATTTCCTTGGTGAAAATAACCCAAATCAGTGTTTATTATTAGTATGTAGAAAAGTTACTATGGCATATCTGAAAATTGATTAATCCTGATGTACTGAGACACCTTTCATGAGACCCAAAAATGCCAGTACAGTACAAATACCCCCAAAGGACCGATGCTTATTCCAGTGAATTTCATTAGTATAAGCCAACCATTTTTACTGAATTAAACTGATTTATTCAGTGTCTTTTGTTGTGATTAGCTGTAATAGGTGTAAAGCTAATCACGTGGTACATATGGGCTGTTTACTGGCCCTGTCTGTATCATGTGATCACTGTAACCAATCACAGCTGGCAACACAATTGTATACAATGGATGGCATGAAAGGAAGACATCCATTGTGTACAAGTGTCATGTGATCTGCTGTGATTGGTCACAGCGATCACATGGTACTGGCAGTGGGCCGGTATAGCGATCAGTCAGGTGACCCCAGACTCCTCTTTCTATAATATATGGATGATGGTACCCACCTCAGAAAAACTCTCAACTGAGGCAATTCCCATTGACAAATCACTGATACCCTTGATTGCTTTGTAGGCAATTGACCAGAGTGATTTAGAGTAGTAGTTTGCATGGTCACTGAATGCATTATTGCAAGATCATACTCTAATTTACTCAAATTAACTCCCCACCCTCCTGGTACAATCTAGACTTCTTTATAGTCATATATCTTTTTTTCATATACTTTAACTCTCCAGGTTGAGCCAAAGGTTCAGTTTTTTAAATTAAAAAAACATGAATATGATCCTTGTTCCACATTGCCCCTTCGTATCCTACCTTTCCTCCTCCCCCAACACTTACTTCCCTACTCACTCCACAGGTTTTTTTCTCCCCTTGACCTGCTCTTTTAGGTACTTATTTGCCCCACCTGACAACTTGACTCCTAAAAGTGGATTTGACCACTCCTGTTTAAAACAACGCTATTATTTTATGAAGTAAAACACAAGACCTCATTAGTTCTACTCAAGGATGAAATACAAGAGGAATAAGCTGCCTAAAGAATCTGTACATGGTTAATATATTTTTCTTCTTTTCTTTTGTACTTCATCTACAGTACTCATGGTATTTTATACTATGTTGAACACGTTGGTCTATGTATGAACTTGTTTTTTTAAATAAATTTACCTTTAAAAAAAACACTGACAGTAGTCTTTAATCTTAACGATTTCCTACTCCATCTTACTGATAGTGAGGTTGTTTTACTAAAGACAAACAGACAGTTCATTTTACAAGGGAAATTGCTCTTTACAAAAAAAAAAGATTCTCAGAGCTTGATGAGGTGAAGCACTGCTGACTTTCATCAACCAATCATGTGCAAGCAAACATGCTTTTTTAATTTTCTTGCATGTAATTGACTATATTTCGCAAAGTAAATATAACCACATTCTCTAAGCTCTGGGGAAAAAAGTGAACAGCCTATGTGCTTTAGTAAATCAACTCCAGTGCATCTAAATTCAAAACAGTGGTCAATCTCTTTCAGATTTTTAAAGCCTTCTGTGTCCCAATGAGTAGATTCACCCTCACTTTTTTTTCATAATGATAATTTTCCCTGGGACCCAACGTGAGTCAAAATCCCACATTTTAGGGTTCTCACTGGAAAAAAAACATCAGATTGTAAATCTTCCAATGGGAATTGCTTTTTCTGATGACTAAGAGAGAATTTCTTCTCACATTTTATCTGACTTCCTGTTACATTTATACAGCAGGAAATTAAGGGAAATCTCCTCAATGAAACACAGATTGTAAAAAAAAGAAAAAAAAAAAGAAAAAAGTGGCAGGGGTTTAACCACTTAAGCCCCGGACCATTTTGTTGCTAAAGGACCAGGCCCCTTTTTGCGATTTGGCACTGCGTCGCTTTAACTGACAATTGCGCGGTCATGCGACATGGCTCCCAAACAAAAATTGACGTCCTTTTTTCCCACAAATAGAGCTTTCTTTTGGTGGTATTTTATCACCTCTGTGGTTTTTATTTTTTGCGCTATAAACAAAAATAGAGCGACAATTTTGAAAATACAATATTTTTTACCTTTTCTATAATAAATATCCCCAAAAAATATTTATTTTTTTCCTCAGTTTAGGCCGATACGTATTCTTCTACATATTTTAGTAAAAAAAATCGCAGTGAGCGTTTATTGATTGGTTTGCGCAAAAGTTATAGTGTCTACAAAATAGGGAATAGTTTTTACTAGTAATGGCGGCGATCAGCGATTTTTATCGTGACTGCGACATTATGGCGGACACATCAGACACTTTTGACACCATTTTGGGACAATTGTCATTTTTACAGCGAACAGTGCTATAAAAAATGCACTGATTACTGTGAAAATGACACTGGCAGTGAAGAGGTTAATCTGTAGGGGTTGCTGAAGGGGTTAAGTGTGAACTAATGAGTGATTCTTACTGAATGGGGGCATGGCTTGGCGTGTGATGTCACTGATCATCGTTCCCTATGACAGGGAACAGACGATCAGTGACAATCACTAGAAAGAACGGGGAAAGGTTTGTTTACACTTACCTCTCCCCGTTCTTCAGCTCTGTGACCCGGGGGCGCGGTCACGGAGCTTTGGACCGGGTCATCTTAAAGGGGACGTACCTGTACGTGCTTATGCCCAGCCATGCCATTCTGCTGACGTATATCGGTGTTAGGCGATCCTTAAGCGGTTAAACCATTCCCTGCTCCACCAAAACTGAAGAAAGGGTTTTAGGCAAACCTTAGGCTATTACCACCTGGACCCTATACTTAAAAAGGAGGTCCAGACATTTTATTTTAAAAAGACAGCAGCTACAAATACTGCAGCCGCTGACTTTTAATATTAGGGCACTTACCTGTCCAGGGAGCCCGCAATATCGGTACCCCAGCGGATCTTCGGATTGACTCCCGGGTGCTGCCGCCGCCATTCTAGTAAGGGAACCAGGCAGTGAAGCCTTTTCGGCTTCACTGCTTGTTCCATGCTGTGCATGCACAAAGCGTGCTGCGCTTTCCAATTGCCCCAGCAGCGGGGTAAGGAGGAAGGGGGCCGAGCTTCCGGGAGATCGGGCCGCAGGCCTTCTCAAGGAAGTGAGGAAGGGGACCTGTCAAAAAATAGGTCCCTGTTCACCCTCCGCATGAAATGTGCTAAATGTGACACCGGAGGGGGGAAGCATATAAGCGGAAGTTCCACTTTTGGGTGGAACGCCGCTTTAAGGTGCTTCCATCTCAGGTGCATCAAATTACATCGGTTACATAATTCAAATATTTGGGAGTCATAATTACTTCCCAAGTCAATGAATATGTTGATAGGAACTTGGTCCCTCTGATTGCCAGACTCAAACAAACATGCAACACATGGAGTAAATTACCTCTGAGAGTGATAGGCAGAGCAAACCTAGTGAAAATGGTGAGGATGCCCTCAGCTGTTGTACATATTGCATAATTGTCCTGTTTTGCTATTGCTACGTTTATTCAAGATTATTGATTCTGTCTTTAGGGATTTTATATGGAAATATAGAAATCCAAGAATTAAGCCACGTACACACGATCGGTTTTACCGATGAAAACAGTCGATTTTTTTCATCGGACAAACCGATCGTGTATGGGCCCCATCGGTCTTTTTTCCATCTGTGTCAAAAAATAGAACATGTTTTACATTTTTCCGATGGATAAAAAACCGATAGCAAATTAATATCATCTGTGGGGAACTCCATCAGGTAAAAAACCCACGCATGCTCAGAATCAAGTCGACGCATGCTCAGAAGCATTGAACTTAATTTTTCTCGGCTCACCGGAGTGTTTTACGTCACTGCGTTTGAAACGGTCGGTTTTTTGACTGATGGTGTGTGGGCAAGACTGATGGAAGACAGTTTCATCGGATTTCCGATGGAAAAAAACATCGGATTAGAATCCATAGGATATCCGATCGTGTGTACAGGGCTTTAGACTTGCTATACTGCAGCTAGCCAAAGACAGTGGAGGAATTGCGGAGCCTAATGCAAGACTATATTTTATTGCATCACAGTTACAACACTGGTATGGCTGGAATAAGTGTGGATATGCAGGACCCAATACAGAAGGTCATATTATCCCAATTTACCATGTCTCTGTTGGTCCAATTAGTAGTAGCTCATCAGTTTCATGTAAAAATAAAATATTCCCCACATTTAACCTGATCCATAGGTTATGGGAGGTAGTACGGACTATCACCCAGCACGTAGGCTACATGAAACATATGCCTTTCTGGGACAATCCATGTTTATTTGAATTAAATAAGTTAGTCGGGTTTGAAACGTGGAAACAGGCTGGTATAATTATCCTACATCAGTTATACAAAGATGTCTTGTTACCTTTTAATATACTTAAAGAACTCTATCAGTTGTACAACAATAATTTTTACCAATACCTTCAATTACGCCATGCATTAGACCCGGTTCACACAGGGGCGACTCCGGACGAGACTTCAGGTCTCCCCGAGTTGCCCCAAGTCGTGCTATTTTTAAAACTAATTGAAGTGAATAGAGATGTTTTAATGTACACAACTGCAGTCGCACCAACTTCAAAAAAGGTTCCTGTACTACTTCAATCAGACTTCTAGGCGACCTGTAGGCAACTTGTACCCATTGATTTCAATGGAAGTCGCTTAGAAGTCTGATCACTGTTCATTTTGAAGGCAACTTTACAGAAAGCAGAAAGGAATTTACCCAGAAGCCACAAGGAATTTACTTCAAGTCATGTTGTTAATGACCACAAGTCGCGCTGAAGTCTCCTCCAAGTCTGCTGAAGTCTCCTCCAAGTCTCGCTGTAATTCATGCTCAAGTCGTGTCTGAAGTTGCTTCTGGAAGTCGTGTTGAAGTCGTGTTGCCCCTGTGTGAACCGGCTCTTACAATGCCAGGCGTCTATCTTCCAGCTGCAATATAATCCCTCCACGATTTTGTCCATGGCTATCTCTACATCCTGTACGAAAAGGGGGGTTAATGGGAGACCTTTACTCAGCGTCTGACTCAATTATTTATTTTACATAGGGTTCATTATACCCCACACAAGCTTTATGCTTGGGGAAAATCCATAACACCATTGTGTCCTCGTACCTCAGCTAATGGCTCTTATTCACATGCTTTGGCGATGCCCCAAACTTTGTCGTTATTGGGAAAGGGTGTTAACAACTTTAAATTAATTTTGTTTAACAAAGGTGGCAGGGAACCCTAAATTTGCACTTCTGGGAATAGTCCCAGAGGAAGTACTCCCAGTTGAGATGCACATTATGTGGCCTTTGATTTACCTTCTAAATAAAAAACGAACCTTTACAACCCGTTTAACTATTGAGTCCGTGAAGTGCTAGATTTCATTATATTTTGTTTTATTTCTTTTGTTTTGTTTTGTTTGTGCATTTTATTGTACATCATTGGAACATCTCTTTGTATTGACAACATGTTTAATAAAAAAATTCCTGATTAAAAAAACAAAACAAAAAAAACTTTAGGCTAATACTGTACATTCTTAAAAGCCACAGCTTAAAGAGGTATTAAACCCAAAAGCAAACATTTATATTGCAGCTTACCAATTCTTAAGCCCCATACACACGGTAGGACTTTTTGACAACAAGCTTCAAAATGAGCAAGTTTTCAAAAAAATCCTATCGTGTGTACGCTCCATCGGTCAAACTTTTTGGGTTTTCATCGGACAAAAGTTTGCTCTGCAAACGGACAAACTTTTCGGCAACAAAAGTCCTACGGTGCAAAGTCCTATCGTGTGTACAGAAATCCATCGGACTTTTGTCCGAAGTACAAATACGCATGCCCAGAACCAATGTAAAAATCAACCAACAATAGCAGAAGTTGACCAAAGGGTGGCGGTAAAGAGCAGAAAAACCCAGAAAAACCACGTGATGTTGGGAAAGTTTTGGGAAAGTTTGCAGAAAAGTCCTGCCGTGTGTATGCTATGGGTGTGCCCGGCCAACTCCCTTCAGACAAAAATCCACGGAAAGGTTTGTTTGAAGTCCGACCGTGTGTACGAGGCTTTAGATGTGATTGCTGCATTCGTTTTCTTTTTTAGGCCTTCTTTCTTCTATTTTCATATGGTGATTCAGCCAGGATGTCTGTTTTTCAAAAGAACAAGCTCTCTCCCAGATCTCAGTTTACAGGGATGAGACAAGCCATTTACCACTGGCAGGGATGCTTACAATGATCAGCTTTTATGCATTTATGTAAATTCTTTATCCTAAAAAAAAAAAAAAGTGTTTGCTGTAACTAAATATAAAGTATGAGCTGCAGTTTGGATTCAATTGTGTTTGTGTATCTAAATTTGCTAGTACATTTAACACTAGCCTTCTTAAAGTCTATGAGTCATGAACATGAAAAATCAAAAGTCCTAATTTTAAAGGCTTATACTGTATGCATGGTATTGTCATAAAAAGTGTTTGGGGACCTGGGTCCTGCCCCAGGGGACATGTATCAATGCAAAAAAAAAGTTTTAAAAAATTCAGTTTTTTCGGGAGCAGTGATTTATATAATGCTTAACGTGAAAAAATAAAAGTGAAATATTCCTTTAAATTTCGTACCTGGGGGGTGTCTATAGTATGTCTGTAAAGTGGCACATTTTTCCCGTGCTTAGAACAGTCCCTGCAGCAATTTGACATTTCTAAAGAAAAAAGGTAATTTAAAACTGATCGCAGCTGTAATGAATTGTCGGGTTCCGGCAATACAGATAAAATTCATTGAAAAAAACGTCATGGGTCCCCCCCCAGTCCATTACCAGGCCCTTTGGGTCTGGTATGAATATTAACCACTTAAGCCCCGGACCATTATGCAGCTTAAAGACCAGAGGTGTTTTTACAATTTGGCACTGTGCTGCTTTAACTGGTAATTGCGCGGTCATGCAATGTTGTACCCAAACAAAATGTGCGTCCTTTTTTTCCCACAAATAGAGCTTTCTTTTGATGGTATTTGATTGCCTCTGCGATTTTAATTTTTTGCGATATAAACGGAAAAAGACCGAAAATTTTTAAAAAAAATGATATTTTCTACTTTTTGTTATAAGAAAAATCGAATAAACTCAATTTTAGTCATACATTTAGGCCAAAATGTATTCAGCCACATGTCTTTAGTAAAAAAAAAAATGTCAATAAGTGTATATTTATTGGTTTGCGCAAAAGTTATAGCGTCTACAAACTAGGGTACATTTTCTGGAATTTACACAGCTTTTAATTTATGACTGCCTATCTCATTTCTTGAGGTGCTAAAATGGCAGGGCAGTACAAAACCCCCCCAAATGACCCCATTTTGGAAAGTAGACACCCCAAGGAAACTGCTGAGGGGCATGTTGAGCCCATTGAATTTTTTTTTTTGTCCCAAGTGATTGAATAATGACAAAAAAATAAAAATGTTTACAAAAAGTTGTCACTAAATTATATATTGCTCACACATGCCATGGTTATATGTGGAATTGCACCCCAAAAAAAAGATTTCTGCTTCGATGGACTACGGGGATACCGCATGTGTGGGACTTTTTGGGAGCCTAGCCGCGTACGGGGCCCCGAAAACCAATCACCGCCTTCAGGATCTCTAAGGGCGCAGATTTTTGATTTCACTCCTCACTACCTATCACAGTTTCGAAGGCCATAAAATGCCAAAATAGCACAAAACCCCCCAAATTACCCCATTTTGGAAAGTAGACACCCCAAGCTATTTGTTGAGAGGCATGTTGAGTCCATGGAATATTTTATATTTTGCCACAAGTTGCGGGAAAATGACAAACCTTTTTTTTGTTGTTGCAACAATTTGGGTCTTTTAGACCCTAGATCTTTCCTCTGCCCTCAAAGCATCTGACCACACCAAGATCGGTGTGATCAAATGCTTTCCCAATTTCCCAGTTGCGTTGTTTATATCCGGGGGGGGACATTTCCTCCCACTGCTTGTAAAAGCAGTCTAGAGGCTAATTAGCTGCTAGGATTGCTTTTACATGAAAGCCAACCGCTGGCTGAAAAGAATGATACCAAGATGATACCAAAATCCGCAGGCATCATTCTGATATAACCATTCAAAGTCTAGCAACATACCAGTACGTTGCTGGTCCTTGTTGGACATGTATTGTAATCTTTTTTTTCACGCAGCCTGTTGGCTGAATGAAAAAGAGAGATTGATTGGTGGGTATGTCCACCATTAGAATACCTCCCTTCATCCACCCACTTCTAATGATGGGCATACATGCACCATTTATATATGCCGAAGCATGGGGGCATCCTCCCGCAAAAAAGTTATGCCGCGTACACACGGTTGGACTTTTTTGTAACTGTAATAACCTCTAACGGTTCGGGTCTCTCAAAGTGCGATGGCATCTTTGGGAGACCCTGTGTAAGTGTGTCCTAGTCTGTGAAATTCTGTACCCTACGCTAAAACTTCACTAGTGTGTGGTAGCGTCCAAAACATTTACCAATGCAAAGACCAGGAATGTCAGGACAGCGTGGACAATAATAACGGGTGTCACGCCTAAATCCGCGCTTGGTACAGACACGACATCTTCTTTGGGGGGCTCATTGGGTAGGGGTACTCTCGAGGACATACAGAAAATGCCCCTCATGCAGCCGGCTTACTGCATTTGGTTGGGAATGGTGAGGTGCAGAACCGCCTGGATACAGGAGGTCTGTGACAATCTCATCCTGGAATTTAAGGAAGGATAAAGTCCCGCCTGAAGCTCTGTATAGCACATGAGCATTCAGCAAAGCCAATTGAAATAAGTATAGAGACACTTTTTTGTACCAGCATCTCGCCTTACGGGCAATGTGATACGGCGCCAACAACTGGTCGTTGAGGTCCACCCCTCCCATATTTTGGTTATATTCGTGGACACAGAGGGGCTTCTCCACAACACCAGTCGCCGTACGAATTTGGACTGTCGTTTCTGCGTGAAGGGAGGTAAGAACGAAAACATTCCTATTATCCCTCCACTTCACAGCGAGCAAATTATTACACTTCAAGCAGGCTCTCTCCCCCAGCCTAAGACGAGAATCTACAAGGGCCTGGAGAAAGCCCCGGCGATTAAATCGCACGGTGCCACATGCTCCAATCTGATGATCAAAAAAGTGGCACGCTCGTGTAATAATTGTCCACATACAAGTGGTACCCCTTTCCGAATAAGGGTGACACCAAGTTCCACACTTTTTTAGATTGTCATTCTCCATGAATGCAGCATGTCTCCCAAGAGGCTTGAGACATTATCACCTCCATGAAGTAAGAGAAAAACTCCAGGAAGATACGGTTGGAAGTGGTGGAAAGGCTGCAGCACTCCCTGCTTACTGAATATACACAAGGGTTGGAGAGCATTATCTTTAGTTCTGGAGATTGATCAAGACTTTATCTGACCCTTTCGGGTCCATCAATAAGGTGAGAGGCTGGTATCATCGGGGGAGGATTGTGAGCATATGCCTGTTATGGTTGATTCCCTATTGATGTGAAAAGCTGGACTCCCACGCCTGTTCTTCTCCCTCTCTCCTATTCTTGTTTGCTGGAAACTTTCGTCTTTTTTGGAGATCATTACCCTTTGTGTGAACTTTCAATTATACACAATTTTTTGGGACACATCAATTTTTGGGATAGAAATTTTGTTACATTTTTATGCACATGTACTATTAGTAATTTTTACATTTATTGGACTATTTATAGCACATTTATAGCACGTTTCACTTTAAGCATTTTGCACTTTGACATTTAGCGCTGCTTCAATATTTTTCACTAAGTTCCACACTATCTTGCCAGCGCTCCCTATGTAATCTGGGCAGTTGACCGGCTCTATGTGACTGTCTTTTCCCTCATAAACCATAATGCTCCATACATAGCCTGTTGCCCTGTCACAGAACTTATAGAGCTTTACCCCATATCTGGCACGCTTGCTGGGAAGGTACTGTTTGAAAGACAAGCGGCCAGAAAATTTATTCAGGGACTCATCAATGCAGACAACTTGATCGGGAGTAAACAAGGCTGCAAAATGTTCGTTGAAGTGGTTTATGAGGGCCGAATTTTGTAGAGCCGATCGTATTCAAGGTCTCCACGAGGACGACAAAGTTCATTGTCGTTGAAGTTCATGAACCGCAAGATCTGCCTGTATCGTTTCCTGGACATGGAGGTAGAGAACACAGGCATATGGTCAATTGGGCGCGTGGACCAATAGGCGCGCAACAACGAGAATTTATGTGTGCCCATGTTGAAGGACAAGGGACACAGCATCGGTCTCCTCTCCCTGACAGGACATGGATCTCTGTGTTTACACACACAGATCCATGTCCTTGTCTCTGTAACCGCCGATCGCGGTGGCCTGGCGGACATCGCGGCCGCCAGGCACGCGCATCGGCATTGCAGTGAAGTGCCGGGCACGTGCGCGCGCCGCCGGCGGCGCTTGCGCGCCCCCCAGTGGCCAAATAGCGGAGGCCGTATAATAACGGCCTCCCGGCATTTGACAACCACCTTGCGGCCGTATATTCTCGTACGGCAGGCGTGAGGTGGTTAAGGAATACTGCACCATGAGGTTTTATTTATTTATTTTTCTTCCTTATCATCAAACATTCATTGTGCTGCATGAGCTAACCACATCAGCTGATACCTGGAGGGAGAGCTTTTTTCTTGGAATAAATATCCAGGAGGGGGATATTGTTCGATTCCAGTGTTTCGTGGCTGAATGTCCGGTGGGATCACCATATGAATCTGAGCTCCTATAGATCTCCGTGACAGAGATCTATTAGATCCGGTAAGCTGCTATTTCTTCTATAATTTGTCTGAGCAAGTTGGATGTGGATATTTCGCCTACAGCTGCCTTGAAGAGTCTGTTACATATACATCAGCAGATGTGGTTTTGTTTTGTTTATGAACTTCACTTGGACCTTCTCTCTTTCACATTTTCATTTTTATTTTTATTTTTCATTTATTCATTTATTTGTGCACAGGTGATACCATAGATATATTGCCGTGTTTCAGCACAGGACTTTGTTTATGTTTTGTTTTTTGGTGTGTGTGAACACATATGAATTATTAGCACTAGAGTTGAGCGAACACCTGGATGTTTGGGTTTGACGGATTCGGCCGAACTTCGGAAAAAAGTTCGGGTTCGGGACCGAACTTTAACCCGAACCCGAACCCGAACCCCATTGAAGTCAATGGGGACCCGGACTTCTAAGGACTAAAAAGGCTCTAAAAAAGTAATGGAAAGGGCTAGAGGGCTGCAAATGGCAGCAAAATGTTGTTAAGAGCATGGCAAGTGCTCTGCAAACAAATGTGGGTAGGGAAATAAATTAAAATAACATAAAAAAAATAAAAAAATATGCTGGAGGCCCCCTTTTCAGCAGAAGAGGTACAGGAAGTCATTAAGAACCTCAGAAACTCAACAGCACGATGCCACGCATATGGTGGGAATGCCCCAGAATACGCCCTTTCTGGAATAAATTATTCAATTTAATGGATAAGCTAGTGGGAAAATAAAATACTTTGAATTAAAAATGTAGCGGGGTGCTAAATTTAAGGGAAGTGTTTGAGTGGTAAATAGGCTCAAACACCCTAATTCTGTAGGATTCATGGACCATTTTGTCCTCGGGGGAAAGTATTGATGTGCAGTTCCCTGCGGCCTACAGGTGGTGCTGCCATGGTAGGCTAGGGTTAAACCGCCGATACAGTGCTGTGCCTTTTGTGTCCCCTCTTGGCAGTAGTACAGCATGGCGGGGAACCTGCTGTGCATGCCGGGAGAGCATATAAAAGGGGCAGACCTTTGGCCTGGGGGCTGATGTTCAGTGGGGTCCGCGCCCAGGTGCCTTTGGCCTGGGTGCATGTGTTCCTGTTCCATCTTGGGTACCTTTAGCCCGGGGTGAGGTACTATCCTGGAGTTCCTGCTGCCCTGGGTATGGAGGCCTAGGTGTGGGAGTAAAGCCTGATGTCCAGAGCCTTCGTCTGGAGTCCGCTAAGGGTTGAGGAATCTTAGGGTGCCGCCTCGTGTAGGGGACCCTGTTCCAGGGAAGGGAGGATCATTCTGATGGACCGATGCAGGAGTCACGGTGAAGGAAGGGTCTGTTGACTCCCTGGAGAGATGTCTTCCCCTTGATATGGGCTAGGTTCGTAGAAGGAGAAGCTCAAGGTCATCTTGACTGTATCAGAGGCCTTATTGACCCGGCCCGTGGCAGGGGCCTTATACACCCTGGTCTGTGGCAGAGACCAAAGTTCTCCGGGTCCGTGGCAGGGGCCTTGTACACCCGGTCTGTGGCAGAGACCAACCTCAAGGTCTGTGGCAGAGACCGTGCACCTAAAACTGTTTGAGAAACCTAAGCAGTGAAGTGAATGTGCTACGTTTGTGCCTGGACCTCCTCCACAACTTAAGCTGTCCTGTTTCTTTGCTCTAACCTTTTCTATCCGAGTACAATTTATTTTGCCATGAGAGAATAAGAGTTGTAATTTCAGCTTGTGTGGACATTGACTTTACTGGGAATTAAAGGACTTGCCTCTACCTACAGTAGAGGTGAGAATCATCCTCTGGAGGAGTTTTGACTCCGGCTGTGGACACGGCCCGTCAAGTACACCGCTCAACCTCTTTATATAGGAGGGTACGGGCTGGAAGTGCGGTGTGCCTTTCTCCCTCCTGCGAGGAGCCAACAACATAAAGGCAGGTAAGGGGGAAAGGAAAAAATAAAATAAAAATTATAATCTTGACCTAGGAGGACGAGGTCCATATGGAGTAGGAGGTTGAGGTGGCGGTGGATGTGGCTGTGTAGGTGGAAGCGGCGGTGGAGGAGGACGAGCTAGCCAACACTGGTTCAAAAATACAACAATGGCTGGGTAAGGCCAGTGATGTGTCGAATTCTGTCCCCCGTCAAATAATGTCCACCCTGTACTACGCTTGCTCAGTATGTAGGACAAGTGGATTTCGAAAATCTCCCAAGACGAACGGCGCCTGCGTGGTGAGTTCAGGTGAAGGCCACACCATCCATGGTTCAAGCCGAGCCAAGTGAGGCCATGCCCGAAGCGTGGCGATCGAAGCGAGCCCGTGAGGGGCCCTGTTACTATGTGCTACCGTATGTCCACTTGGATGGTGGGGCTTGAACCTGCACTCACAGCGCAGGCGCCGTTCATCTTCGGAGATTTTGTGAATCTCCTTGTCCTCTGTACTGCGCAAGCGCTGCGCCTTCGCAGTACGGGCCGGACACAATCCGATGGCCGGACAGTTTTTGTCACAACACCGGTATACATGTCTATTCTGCAGAAGGTACGGACAAGTCCTGTGGGATCCATGCCTGGTTCATTTTAATGAACGTGAGCTTGTCCACATTGGCTCTGGACAGGTGGCTGCGCTTGTCTGTGATAACGCCCCCTGCCGTGCTAAATACACGTTCAGATAATACACTGGCTGCAGGGCAGGCCAGCACCTCCAAGGCATAAAGGGCAAGCTCAGGCCATGTGCCCAATTTGGAGACCCAGAAGTTAAAGGGGGCAGACCCGTCATCCAGTACGTGTAGGCCTGTGGACACATACTGCTCAACCATGTTGGTGAAATGCTGCCTCCTGCTAAGACGTTCCATCTCAGCTGGTGGTGCTGGTTGTTGTGGCGTGCTGACAAAGCTTTTCCACATTTCGGCCATGCTAACCCTGCCTTCTGAGGTGCTGCCGGTGCCCTAAATGGCGTTTTTTGGAAGACCACAATACACCCACAGTACGTAACCGCTGAATCGCACAGCTACAGAACTGCAGAAAATGCTATTAAAAAAAAAAAAATGTTTTTTTAGTATAGCACAGTAGAAGAAAACTATTTAGAAATTGTTTATTTCACACACCTCCACATATGTATAACACACTGCAAAATATTTTTTGTGGCCCTAAATGGCATTTTTTGGAAGACCACAACACACCCACAGTACGTAACCGCTGAATCGCACAGCTACAGAACTGCAGAAAATGCTATTAAAAAAAAAAATTGTTTTTTTAGTATAGCACAGTAGAAGAAAACTATTTAGAAATTGTTTATTTCACACACCTCCACATATGTATAACACACTGCAAAATATTTTTTGTGGCCCTAAATGGCGTTTTTTGGAAGACCACAATACACCCACAGTACGTAACCGCTGAATCGCACAGCTACAGAACTGCAGAAAATGCTATTCCAAAAAAATGTTGTTTTTTTAGTATAGCACAGTAGAAGAAAACTATTTAGAAATTGTTTATTTCACACACCTCCACATATGTATAACACACTGCAAAATATTTTTTGTGGCCCTAAATGGCTCTTTTTGCAAGCGTACATTAAAGTGCAAATTTTTTTTTTTTTTTTTTGCCCTAAACGGGTCTTTTTTTGCACGAACAAAATAAAATGGAAATTTTTTTTTTTTTGCCCAATGGGTCTTTTGGAAAAGAGCACAATAAAGTGCCCTTTTTTTTGTCCTAAATGGATCTTTTTCCAAGAGCAGAATACACCCACAGTATGGAAACGGTGTATCTCTCAACGTAATATATGCAGTGCTGGTGCACTGAGCTTGCAGATAAAAGGTAGATTTTCTCTGACACTGGGCTCATAGCAGTGTAAAAAGACTGCACTGCAACACAAACAGGTAAACCTATGCAGATCGCTGAGTTATATCTCTGAATCTGGACTCCTATTCCTATATAATATATCTCTCTCCCTAAAAGCAAAAAACAGGAACCTGGCCCTACACTACACTGTCTCTCTATCTTTTCCCTCAGATTCCAGAATCAGGACTAACTCATGTATTTTTCTATCTCTCCCTAAAAGCAGCAGCAGCAGACAAGATCCTCTCCCTATCTATTCTGAAGCAGAGTGACGTGTGTGCTGTGTGCCTCTAGCTTATATAGAAGCTGGGTCACATGTTGCACTGACCAATCACAGCCATGCCATTAGTAGGCATGGCTATGATGGCTTCTAAGGGCACACCAGCTAATCAAAAGGTGACTGGCTGGCCCCTGAAGCATTTCTAAATGCGTAATTAGATTGCCGAACCCGAACCCGAACCCGGACTTTTGCGCAAAGTCTGGGTTCGGGTTCGGGAAAAAGCTAAAGTTCGGTATGGACCCGAACTTTACAGTTCGGGTTCGCTCAACACTAATTAGCACCATGATTGCTTGTTTTGAAGGGTAGCGCATTTTTATTTTTTCTTGGAGATATGATACATAACTAGGAAAATCAAGTGGGAGGATAACTTGGAGTGGTAGAGTCCATCCTCTGTTGTTCTGTTGTCCCAGGCAATTTAGTACTTCAACATAAAGACAAATCCTCAACTCTGAGGAAAACAGCAGCACTATAATCACTGAAACTTTGCCTGAGGTACCCACAAAAAATTCCAGAAAGGAACATGTTCTGTAAAGACTCCCAGGTGGGATAAAATGTCTATTAATATGGATCAGGCTCAGGAATGGAGTTAGACGCATGCAGTAAATCAATGCCACACCTTGAATCCCCCAAAGTAGTAACAGACAAGATAGTATAATTGCGTTTAACAAGTCTCCTCATCAACACCCTAACAATTTGAATATTAAAAATGGTGGCAAAGCACAATGTAAACTAGAACAATAATGAGGACATGTACTTCATTGAGATCAGTGGCAAAAAAATCCTAGAGAACAGCATCAGTCACCTTTCTGAAACACCTTGCATATAATATTCGGAGTACAAAAAGCCCAAATGATTAGTCATGAATATCAAACCAGTTTGATGGTTCCTGGGGGTTAGCAAAGAAAAGGGTTTACTTCTTATAAACCACTCTGAGTGGGTAGGATATAGCATTGTGTAAGGAATTTTCAAAACCTGGAGTTGACACTTGACATCCTGGAAGTTTTGCTTTTCTTTTTAAATGTCCTAACACTTTTGAATTATTGTTTTTTGTTTTGTTTTTTTGCAGTAGTGTCATATCCCTGTCATGTTACAGTAATTTAGTAAACAGATAAGGAAAAAGCACCATGCCTGGTGGTAAGATTTTGAAAGGCACTCTGTGTTCATGCTCCACTGTAAACATAACGGAAAAATCATTTTCAACAATAATGTCTCTGCAACAATAATTTCTCTGCACACTCTGGAAGGCCTATCATGCATACATTATTGAGCCTCAGGCAGATTTCAAGATCATCCATCTTTTGTATATATGCAGTGGACAATTGTTTAAGCATGTATTGGTCCTTCAAGGCCAGTTGTAATTGCATCAACTCTGACCTCAGCTTCCAAAATTTGTTTCTGCATGTCATGGTGTAAGAGGTATAGATCAGATTGTACCCCTTTAATATTAGTATTTAATATGATTAGCAATGTGTGCCATTGCTGGATGGCTAACATAATGTTGCTAAGTAAGGGTGTCTCTGTGGAGATAATTTATAGGTTACTCGCATGTGCCTCCATTGTGGGGACACTCATAGTTAGTGTAGGACCACAGACTCCAGGGGGCCTTGGCGTGGCTCTGTGGCTCACGCATGCGTTTGCAAATGCGTGCGGACAAACCCCTGTTTTTAACGCATACTGTTAGACAGGTTATTTGGTTGTCAGCGAGCTGGTCGGTAAGTAGGCTTGGTTTTTCCCTGGGCATTCCCCAGCCCTTGTTGTTACCTGTTTAAGCCTTCCAATGCTACTTGCCGTGATAGCCAGCTATAGATGGGGGCGGTGGACATGTTTTTGTTTTCACCTATGGTGCTTGTATTGGTCCAGCAACACACCAGCACCTTTGCAGCCATTGTGCTACATGCTGGGTGTTTGGTGTGCTCCTGTACCTTTAAGGAGGGGTGGCTCCCCTTCAGTCCACCTCCCCTCATCTAACCATCAGAATGCATGTGCCTCCATTGTGGGGACACTCATAGTTAGTGTAGGACCACAGACTCCAGGGGGCCTTGGCGTGGCTCTGTGGCTCACGCATGCGTTTGCAAATGCGTGCGGACAAACCCCTGTTTTTAACGCATACTGTTAGACAGGTTATTTGGTTGTCAGCGAGCTGGTCGGTAAGTAGGCTTGGTTTTTCCCTGGGCATTCCCCAGGCCTTGTTGTTACTTGCAGGGGTTGGTAAGAGAGGTGATCACGTGCTACGTGGAAAACAGTGGCTGCTGTATTGCCAGTCTCAGTATTGAGGAGATTAGTAGTTTGCTACACATCCAGATCCAAATCATTGTTCTGTCCCTCATTATCACAGAGAGACAGAACAATGATGTTCCCTGTCCCTCAATATCATGGAGAGGATGCTGTGCTATGGTGCTTTAGGAGACAGGAGGAGAAGACATCAGATGGAAATTTGGTGTAGGAGATGGGGAAGATGGCAGGTGGCAAAAATGTTGTCATTTTTAAAGCTTGTCTAATTTAATACATTTCTCTCTCCTGGAGAATACGGGTAATCAGAAGAGACATAGAAAGCATGGTGAAAGTGGTGCAAAGGGGAGCTATAACAGGGGTGCTCTCTGCTGATGCCACCAATCACATGTGCTGGTTTACTCCTCTTCTCTGGTTTGTTTACAAATAGGTGATTGTTGGAGATCTGTCGTTTAGTGGTAGTAGTTTTACAGCTGCTACATGACAGATCCTTGGATGCTGTTTGTAGAAAATAATTTTCTAAATTGTACTGTTCCCTAACTTCACGTGCAGATTTAAGGCATCTCCAAAGCATGTTATTATAATGATTTTTTGTGTTTTTAATGTTCCCTTTTAAACTACATTAACTGGTATATACTGTATATTTAAAATGTTTGTGCAATTGTTGTAATAGTATATGTGCCCAGTTACCCATGCTCTTTTTAAAAGTAAACCTTGCAAATTACCTTGAAAAGGGCCATTTTCACTGAATGTCCACCAGTTTGCATAATACTAATTATAAATTACAAACCAGACATTTAAAATATGTTTTGGTAACACAGATAAAACAGTATTTTTTTTAAATACCATTTTTGCCTATAATTTTTATAAAACAATGTCCACAATAATCTATGAGCAAAAACATAATTTAAACATTCTGAAAGACATGGGGTTGAATACAAATGATGAGTCTGGTCAACCCAATAAAATTTATGTAATTTAACAATTATCACTGCTACATTCTGCCTGCGGATACAATTTACTAGGAGATTTATATGATGTGCAATTATAAGCACTCAACCTTGAAGGATAATTTTACCTTCTGATGAGAACAAATTAACAACTCTTAAAAAAACCCACATCAAAACAGTTGCTTCTTGAATTTCTAGAAATTATATAAAAAATTAAGTGAACAAATGTTGATATGCCTTACTTAAAGTGGAACTAAACCCTTCTACCCTTTACATTCTTCTACCCTTCACATTTTAGGACAATGCCATCTTAGTCTCTTTTTAGAACTAGAGTTGCCACAGTGCAAGACATGTGATCAATTATGATGCCAGCAATTTGAAGGCTTAAGCGTTCAGTTGAGAGGTGGTATAAGCACAATGGCACCTATAGTAGTTATCACCAGGAATGAACCGAACTACCCTAGGTTCTGTGCACACAGGGTTTATTACTAAATTGTCTGTGCTAGGCAAATTTACATGCAATAAGTGCAGAAAAGTGCATCATTATTGTGCAAAATGCCTCCAATTGCCTAATAATTATTTGGTGCATCCTCTAACATCACACCAGAGAACACCAGAGAAAATAACTTTCTGTGTATTAGAATTTTTTTGGAGTTCGATGTTGTTTGTGTAATGCAAGTAGCAATATATAAGAGGTTATTTAATAGCAGGGGGTGGTCACTGCCCTGGGCAACATGTACCAGTGCAAAAAAAAAGTTGTAAAAAATCTTTTTTGGCCAAAAATAGTGTATTTTAATGCACTGACTGTTACAAAGGAAAGTGGTTTTAAATTGCTGGCAAATCACATTTCAATCTGCCTTCTATTTAAGAAAAAACAGTGCACAGACCTGTCCAAAATTACCACAAAATATTAAGAGGATCTTTGGAGGGGTCTGGATGCCTTTTTTTTAAAGAAGTTTGCAATAAAATGTTATTTTAATGCAATTTTAACTGTCATTGTTTTCTTTGAAACATTTGCTATTGCACATCCTATAGCAAAAAAAAAAAAAAATGTGTAGAGTCCTCCCTGGCAAAGCACATCATCTCCATGTTGATAATGACAAGTGCCTCTTCCTCATAAGCCTGGTCTGGGGGTTGTGGTGGTCTGTGAGTGGGGAGCTTATCAAAATCTGGAAGCCCCCTTTCAGACCCCTTTCACACTGAAGGCGCTTTTTAGGCATTTTAGCGCTAAAAATAGCACCTGTAAAACGCCTGAAAAGTGCCTCTCAAGTCTCCCCAGTGTGAAAGCCCGAGTGCTTTCACACTGGAGCAGTGCACTTGCAGGACCGAAAAAAAAAGTCCTGCAAGCAGCGTCTTTGTGGCGGTGCAGGAGCAGTGTATACTCCGCTCCTACTGCCCCTTCCATTGAAATCGATGGGCAGCGCTGCCAAAGCACCTGTAAAGTACTTCGGTAGCGGTGCTTTGCAAGCTCTTTTAACACCTTGTTAACCCATTATTTGGGGTTAAAAGCGGCCCACTCCTGCCCCCGCACAGCGCCAGTAAAGCGCCTATAAAACTAGTGGTGCTTTACCGCTAACGCGGCCGCTCTAGCAGTGTGAAAGGGCTCTAAGAATAAAGAGGCACCAAGATACTGCCTCCCATATGAATGAATATGGGATACATAATACTCTTACTCATTCACAAAAAAGCAAATAGTAAAAAAAACTATAATCTCTAGGAATGATTCTGTGCTATGGACAGGAATCAAAATACGGTGTACCGTATTTTTCAGCGTATAAGGCGAATGGGCGTATAAGATGACCCCCTAATTTTACAGATAAAATTTGGGTTTTGGGATATACTCGCCATATAAGACGACCCCCTTCCGACTAGCCATACCTCACCATACCTCACTGTTCCCCCCGCATGCCTCACTGTTCTATTGCATACCTCACTGTTCCCCCGCATACCTCACTGTTCCCCCCGCATGCCTCACTGCTCCCCCGCATGCCTCACTGTTCCCCCCGCATGCCTCACTGTTCCCCCGCATGCCTCACTGTTCCCCCCGCATGCCTCACTGTGCCCCCTCGATGATCACTTACCTTATCCCTGATGTAGAATCTCCAGTCAGACCGCGGCTGTCCATTTTTCAAAAGCCGCGCCTCCTCCTCATGCTGTTCCGTGATAGGCGGAACACTCAGCTTCCCAGCAGACACTGTGTTCAGTGTTCCGCCTATCACAGATGCCCTCTCATCCGAGGCCGAGGATGAGAGGGCATCCGTGATAGGCAGAACACTAAACAGAGGCTCTGCTGGGAAGCTGAGTGTTCCGCCTATCACGGAACAGCATGAGGAGGAGGCGCGCTTTTGAAAATGGACGGCTGCGGTCTGAGATTATAAGGTAAGGTCAGGTACCGGCTTATAAGACGACCCCAGACTCTTGAGAGGATTTTTAGGGGTTAAAAAGTCGTCTTATACGCCGGAAAATACGGTATATATATATATATATATATATGTATTTATCGCCGTATAACACGAACAGGCGTATAACACGCACCCTAACTTTAAGAGGGAAGTTTCAGGAAAAAAACTTTCCACAGCCCCCTGCGTATAACACGCAGGCACAGTTTACCCTCTATTTTCAGGGTAAAAAAGTAAGTGTTATACACCAATAAATACAGTGTGTATGTGTGTGTGTGTGTGTGTATATATATATTGTAAACTTTTGGGGATTATAGCTCCACGGGACCAAGTGCATAAACTGTTGAAGTTGAACAAAAAGGCTTTTATTTGTAAACAAACCAAAAATCAAGCTTCATTCAGCACACAGGAAAAATATAAAAACAAAGTCCACTTATCTTCCAGAATAAAGTAAAGTCCTGCTTGTCTTCAGCACAAAATAAATCAAAGAAAAGGCACATACAGTTTTGTAGAGGGAACTTCCAGAGCCCTTGCTGAATCTTTTAAAAGCTCCCAGCAGACACACAGCTCATCTTCACAGGTGCAATCCCCATACTCCTTCACAACACCTCTAGCACCACTTCCTGTTTTATGAGCTGTTTCCTGGAAGCTTTTAACCCCCTGTGTGCTGACTCCCAGTGGTCAGGAGTGGAGGCTCTATCCCACCCGAATATCACTTTAGAGCCTCCGAAATTCGGGGCCCCAAATAACTCTTTATCAAGACAAAGAGGACTGCGAACCAGTCCTCTCTGGACTACTTCTTTTGCCAGGAATTCCTCACCCATTCTGGGTGACCTCCTGAACACCATCACCACTCCTTAAAGGGACCACAACCCAAATATTTGTGCTATATAGCACCCGTCCAGGACCCAACCTTGGCGTCCTGTACATTTCCCCCCCCCCTCTGCCTCAATGCGGAGGTGTTGTAGGCACCACTCGACATCATACAATGGACTCGGGAGAGGGCATCGGCATTCTGATGTTGTCTCCCGGGTCTGTGTTCTACCACAAAATTGAACTCCTAATGAGAAAGGAACCACCTTGTCACCCTGGCATTGGTGTGCTTGTTTTGCCTCATCCAGGTAAGGGGAGCGTGGTCTGACATCAAGCGAAACCTCCTGCCTAGGAGAAAATATCGTAGGGAGTCCAAAGTCCACTTGATGGCAAGACACTCCCGCTCTACCACAGCGTAGTTTTTCTCAGCTGCTGTCAGCTTCCTACTAAGAAAAACTATGGGGTGCTCTTCTCAATTGATTTCCTGCGACAGGACTGCTCCCAATCCCTCACTTAAAGCATCTGTCTGCACTACAAAATCCTTTGCGAAATCCGGAGCTACAAGCACCGGATCCTGGCACAATGCCGTCTTAAGCTTTTGAAAAGCTTTCTCGGCCTCGGCATTCCACTTTATCATCACTGACTTTCTGCCCTTGGTTAAGTCAGTCAGCGGTGCAGCGATGGTGGCAAAGTTGGGAACAAACCTCCTATAATAGCCAATTATGCCCAAAAACGCTCTGACCTGCTTCTTGGTTAGGGGACAGGGCCAGTCCTGTATGGCTTCCACCTTACTCATTTGGGGCTTCACCAACCCCCTACCCACAATATACCCTAGGTACTTGGCTTCCTTTATCCCAATGGCACACTTCTCCGGATTGATGGTGAACCCTGCTCTTCTCAAGGAGTCTACAACTGCCTGAACCCGGGGAAGATGGGACTCCCAATCAGTGCTGAAGATGACTATGTCATCTAAGTAGACAGAAGCGTACCGTTGATGTGGACGCAAAGTTTTGTCCATGGCCCTTTGGAACGTGGCAGGGGCAGAGTGTAGACCAAATAGCATCCTTTTGTATTGGAAGTGGTCTTCCGGGGTAGAGAAGGCTGTTTTCTCCCTGGCTTCCTTGGTCAGGGGAATCTGCAAGTACCCTTTTGTGAGGTCCAGCGTGGTGATATACCTGGCAGGACCTAACCTCTCAATTAGCTAATCTACCCGTGGCATGGGATATGCATCAAACTTGGAGACTTCATTACGTTTTCTGAAGTCGTTACAGAAGCGGAGGGTGCCGTTGTGTTTGGGTACCAACACGATTGGACTCGACCACTCGCTCTGTGACTCTTCAACGATTTCAAGTTCGAGCATTCTTTTAACCTCTTCAGATACCACCACCCTATGAGCTTCTGGGATACGGTAAGGCTTTAACCGGATTTTTACATTGGGCTCGGTCACGATGTCATGCTTGATGACGTTGGTGAGACCGTGCAATTCTGAAAACATGACCCTATTTCTTTGCAGAAACTCTTTTGCTTGCTGGGTTTGGGGTCTAGTTAGGGTGGCAGCAACCTGCACCAGGTCGATCCCTGCATAGTCCCCTGACTGTACCCCTACCACCGCGGATACCTGTTCTCTGTCTCTCCAGGGCTTCAACAAATTTACATGATAAATTTGGTAGGGTTTTTTTTCCCTGGCTGGTGTACCTTGTAGTTCACCTCACTTACTTTCTCTACTACCTCAAACAGGCCTTGCCACTTGGCCAAAAATTTGCTCTCCACCGTGGGTTTTGGAACCGCCACCCTGTCTCCTACTTGAAACTGTCTAATTTTTACTTTCAAAGTATTTTATTTTCAAATAGGAAAATACAGAGTAACATATACGATAGCAATATAGAAGATAACAGTTTTTAACTGGTAGCATGGGGGGGCTGGAAAAGAACACCACGAAAGAGCTTAAATTAAGGAGGGTCCGTACTCGTAAAAAACTCTATCACGTGGTTAATCATATCACCTGACCTACAGATTTCAATCAAAGGCATACTTCCTCCCAACCTCACCCCATCAACAGAGCTCGGGGAGCTAAATGCTCTCCCCCAGTCCCCAACATCCTGGATAGGGAAGGTGTCACGGAGCCACCTCCCCCCGGCACCCCAAAAGGGCACCTACTGTGCCAGAGGGAGGTAACCCCCCCTCCCCCAGGGGGGAAACCCCCGATGGGGCTAACTCACTCCTAAGAGGACCTCTAAAGTTGTACCAATAATAGTAATTCGATACCCTGTTAGAAGAAAGGATAGATAGTCAGAAAGAAGAAAGGTAGGGAAGAAGGGGGATAGGGTAGGGTGGGGGAGGGGAGGGAGGCGAGGTTCACTAAGTGCTTAATTTAAGCTAGGTTTTAAATCTGCGCTAATCCAGGAACCAGAGAAATACCCAAGAACTGAGCCCATGGTTCCCAAACCTTCTCAAATTTACTTGTTGAATCGTTGATGATACTGGCAAGCTTTTCCTGGGCCATGATCCAAGATACTTTCCTGATAACTGCTTTAGTGGAGACATTTGGGTGCTTCCACGCCTTGGCTAGTGTAATTTTGGCTCCTAGCAATATATAGTGGATTAGTAAACGATCGTGTTTGGATATCTTGGGAATATGAGCGTTTAGTAAAATGGTTTCCGGAGACCTGGGAATCTCGCATCCCGTGACTCTTTTAATGAGATTTAATGTCTTTCTCCAGAAGGACCTGATTCTAGGGCATTCCCACCACACGTGGGCGATTGTGCCCCTCAGATGACACCCCCGGAAGCATAACGGATCAGCCGTTGGAAAAATCTTGGCCAATCGTGTTGGTGTCATATACCATCTAGTCATAATTTTTAAATTTGCCTCCATGAGAGATGTATTGATGATTCCTTTATATGCTGTGGTTAGAGCAGACTGCCAGGTCTCCAAGTTCCACTGAAACTTGAAATCTCCCTCCCAGGCTACCATATAAGGGGATTTTTCAGTCGGGTGGGAAAGTGACGCATAGATGACTGAAATGCCGAAACTGTCTAATTTTAGCCGGTTATACACTCTTCTTTGGGCATCCTGAGCCTTCTGCATGTGCTCCCTCACCAGCGGCATCACCTTAGCCACCCTCTCTCGCATTTGAGAGATATGCTCTACCACAGTTTTATGTGGTGAGGACTCACTTTCCCACGTTTCCTTTACTAGGTCGAGCAACCCCCGGGGCCTTCGTCCATACACTAGCTCAAACGGTGAGAAGCCTGTGGATGCTTGTGGAACCTCCCGGATGGCAAACAACAAGGCAAGGAGTAACATATCACAATCCTTCCCATCTTTCCGGACCACTCTTTTCAACATGGACTTTAGAGTTTTATTAAACCTCTCGACTAGGCCATCGGTCTGCGGTTGATAAACGGACGTCTGCAACTGCTTAATCTGAAACAGTTTGCACAAGTCCGCCATCACCTTTGACATAAAAGGGGTGCCCTGGTCCGTCAGCATCTCTTTGGGGAACCCCGTTCGTGAGAACATTTGAAATAACTCCCGGGCAATGGCCTTAGAGGATGCTTTCCTCAAAGGGATTGCCTCTGGATACCTAGTTGAGTAATCTAGGATGACTAATATGTATTGGTGCCCCCTTGCCGACTTTACCAGGGGTCCCACCAGATCCATAGCGATCCGCTCGAATGGGACCTCAATAATTGGCAAGGGTACTAGAGGGTTTCTATAGTGGGGCACTAGGGCAGTTAACTGGCAAATGGGACAAGATGCACAATATCTTTTAACCTCGGCCTTCACTCCTGGCCAGTAAAACCGGTCAGTTATCCTGGCCTCTGTTTTCTCTGCCCGAAGGTTTCCTCCCAGTGCGTCATTGTGGGCTAGATCAAGGAGCATCCGCATATATAGTTGGGGAACCAGCAACTGCTCTTCAGTTTCCCCTCAGCTCTCAGCTACTCGATATACCAAGTCCCCCTTCAATGCAAAATGAGGAAACCTCTGATCTGCCCCTGGCATTTGTAAGAGCCCATCAATAACAGAAACCTGCTCTCGAGCATTGATCAAGGTAGTATCCTGTAATTGGGCGGTGCCAAATGCACCCCTGGATACATCCAGGTCTGGATGCACTGGCCTCGAGGATGTTTCCCCCTCATCCTCCTCAACCGGAGAGAGCTCCTCATCTTCCTCCTCCAGCATGACTTGTAATGGGAAAATTCCCCCCCCTCAGAGATCAACTCGGTTTTGAGACCTGGAACAGAAACATTATCATCCAAATTAGCATTCTCTGTAACTTCATTATCAGTGACGGGTATCTCCATATTAGAGGGGTGTGTTGTGGGGGTTTCAGGCCCGGACGCCTCAGACTCTGTCCCTTCCAGGCCCAGTGTCCCCAGTTCTCCTGGCAGCCCTATCTGTACCTGGTTCCATAGTTCAAGAAATAGTGGACAGTCCCGCCCCACTATGATGTCATGTATTAAACTTTTTACCACCCCAACCTCTTGTGTAACTGAAATATGGCCATAGGAAACCATTACCGGGACCAGGGGGTACTCCCTGGTGTCCCCATGGATACACACTACCCGTAGAGTCTTATTCACTGGGCCGAGTCTCTCGACCACCCTGGCATGTACAAGTGTTATCATGCTACCGGAGTCCAGTAGTGCCTTGGCAGGAAGTTGGTTCACCCACACTTCACACTCGAACCGTCCTTCAGCCAGATCAAGATGAGTGGCACAAGCTCTTTGCACATAGAAGGAGCTTCTCCGACCAGTCCCACAGTCCATAGGCTCCTCCTGCAGCGGGCACTGTGCCCGGGTATGCCCCCAGGACCGACATCACCAAAACTGTAGGTCCCCCATCCTAGGGATAGGAACCGACCTTTGCGGTTCTGCGGACGATGATGCAGGTTTGCGGGTTTCAATGTAAGGTAGGGCTTCTCTCCTAGGTGCTGTGGCCGGTCTGGTTGCCCTTGGTGTGCGTTCCCGATGCTTGGCAGGCCCAAGCAGGTCCTCCACCACGGTATACCTTTCGACCAACTCAACCAGCTGGTCAGCAGTTGCAGGGTCTCCATGGCTTACCCAGCGCTGTAGGTCATCTGGCAGGGACCGCAGGTACCAGTCCATCACCACCCGTTCCACCATTTGTGGGCCCGACAATTTTTCCGGCTGCAGCCATTTTTTCACCAGCTGCACTAGTTCATGCATTTGGGACCTAGGCAGTCGGTCAGGTTTGTACCGCCAGCGGTGCACCCTCTGAGCCCGGACGGCTGTGGTCACTCCCAGGCGGGCCAGGATCTCTGCCTTCAGCCGCTCATAATCGCTGATGTGCTCAGATGGGAGGTCAAAATAGGCCTTTTGTGGGTCACCGGGGAGGAAAAGGGAGATAATGCCAGCCCATTGGTCACGGGGCCACCCCTCTCTCTCCGCTATCCTTTCAAAGGTAGTGAGAAAGGCCTCTATGTCATCACTGGGTGTTAGCTTTTGTAAAAAATGGGTGGCTCTCACGGACACTTGGTTGCCAGCGGCAATGACCGCTTGCTCTCGTCCCTGAGCCAGCCGCTGTACTGCCTCCTGCAAGGCAGCCACCTGTGCTTGAGTGGACCCCTGCTGGGCCGTAAAATGGGCGGCTAGCAGCCGTGTGCTTTCCTGCTGCTGAGCCATCGCTTCCTCATGGTGACGGTTTGCCTCTGCTAAAGCTTGCTGCTGGGTCGCAGTGGCTTGCTGTTGGGTCGCAGTGGCTTGCTGCTGGGTCACAGTGGCTTGTGCCAAAGCCTTGATGACCTCCTCCATGCCTTTGTCTGCTGTTTGCAATGTCTGAGCTGACTTCACCCAAGACATGCCATAAGCATAAAGACCATAAAGTCTCTTTAAATGTCAGTTTGTTTTAAACGGTTTTTGCAGCTGCAAATGCACTTTGCTAGCATCCAAGACACCAGTTGTAAACTTTTGGGGATTGTAGCTCCACGGGACCAAGTGCATAAACCATTGAAGTTGAACAAAAAGGCTTTTATTTGTAAACAAACCAAAAATCTAGCTTCATTCAGCACACTGGAAAAATATAAAAACAAAGTCCACTTATCTACCAGCATAAAGTAAAGTCCTGCTTGTTTTCAGCACAAAATAAATCAAAGAAAAGGCACATACAGTTTTGTAGTGGGAACTTCCAGAGCCCTTGCTGAATCTTTTAAAAGCTCCCAGCAGACACACAGCTCATCTTCACAGGTGCAATCCCCATACTCCTTCACAACACCTCTAGCACCACTTCCTGTTTTATGAGCTGTTTCCTGGAAGCTTTTAACCCCCTATGTGCTGACTCCCAGTGGTCAGGAATGGAGGCTCTATCCCACCCGAATATCACTTTAGAGCCTCCGAAATTCCGGGCCCCAAATAACTCTTTATCAAGACAAAGAGGACTGCGAGCCAGTCCTATCTGGACTACTTCTTTTGCCAGGAATTCCTCACCCATTCTGGGTGACCTCCTGAACACCATCACCACTCCTTAAAGGGACCACAACCCAAATATTGGTGCTATATAGCACCCGTCTAGGACCCAACCTTGGCGTCCTGTACAATATATATATATATATATATATATATATATATATATAATGTAGCTGCTGCCTCCACTAGGACAGCTACCAAGGTAGAGTCAGAAACTGATAGAGTGTTATGAAGTGGGTGTGGCGCTGCTTATGACAGTATATACCTCATTAGGGACTGTGCAAAAAAAACACAAATGTGCTTTTAAACCAATACAGAAAGCTATTGTATATATAAATAAAATGCCAGCTGCTAATGCAATAGGCAAAATGTGTCTTTAATTATATGCATAAATAGTTCATAAATTAGTTACCAGTGCTGGAATTTATAAGTCCTTTGGTGATTCAACAAAAAGTTGGCATTGTATTTATATACGCAATAACTTTCCGTATTGGTTTAAAAGCACATTTGTGTTCTTTTTGCACAGTCCCCAATGAGGTATATACTGTCATAAGCAGCGGTGTGGTGCTTCATAGCACCCTATCCAAACAGTTAAAAAACACACCATTTTTTTAAAAGTCCTTTATTAAAAAATAAGTCCCATGGTGCATACCCTTTTGTCAGTTATGTCATTTAGTGACGTAGATCCAAGCCAATCAGGATTTTGACTGAAATAAAAGATAAATTCTGCCACCAAAACATGTCCAGTCCATTTGTTTGCCTCCCAAAGAGGTGAACAGATGTCAAGAGGCTGGCTCCCTGGGGTGATGTAATTGAAAATTTAAGTGCATGACCATATTTGGTCAATGATGTCACCCAGGTGACCCTACCCCTTGTATATTTTAAAACTGTAAACAAGTTGGTGGGCCACTCAGTTGATGTAATTTACAAAATATGATCATGACTATATTTGGCCAAAGCTAGCATTCCCAGTTGGTTTGCTAACATTAGGCAGCTGGCCAAGGATGACTGTCATTTTTCCAGTGGGAGTCTAGCAGGAGAAAATTGTTGGCTCTCCTTTATATAGAGTAAATTCTACAAGTGTGCCACTTATGTGCAGGTTCAAAGCATCCCCCAAGCACAATATTGTTTTATTTATCTGAGTAGTTTTTTTAACTACAGCTAATGAAATGTCCCATGGATAAACCATTACACTTATAACACTTGTGCTGTCAGTGCCTATATTTTCCCAGGGTACGTTTTAACATTATCAATCTGATGCAGTAAATCATCCACAACCTACAAAGAAGGAAAATCGGTAACAAGTACTTTTTTACAAAATTAGTGCCTGACCTTTCAAATGGTGCAGAATTCAAGATTGTTCATATCATGCCTTCAGCACCATTACATTTGTGTTTTTCTATTGTGATAATTTATCTTTGCTTGGCCTAACTAGCCTATATACACCATTATATAATAATTCATAAACAGTTTGAGCAGTATTTTGATCATGTACCACTTCCTTCTAATCCCATCTAGCCCTTATTAGGAGGAGTGAAAACAGGAGAATCTTGGGAAGTAGAATGACTATGTTGAGGCCTGCATTGTGATGAGAGCCTCTGCACCCAGCTAGATTACATGCACCAGAAGCAGAGACACTGTGGGCTACATTTACTAAAACTGGTTTAGCTGTGCATGATAACCAAACAGCTTCTAACTTGTACTTGTTCAGTTAAGCTTTGGCAATAAAACCAGGAAGCTAATAGGTTTCTATGCAGAAGTGAGCCTGATTTTGCACTCTCCAGCTGTAGTAAATAAACCCATCCGTTAAAACTCTTGGATTTCTATGTCAGTAATCAGCATTAAGTAGCACTGTTCATGTTCACACAGCCTAACAAGAAACATATACTACCACACCTAGAAGCAGATATATTTGTTAATGCTAAACACCTGTGACTATTTATTACCTCTCACAGAGATTTCAATACTCCTCCTGGCAATACCTTCATCTGCTTTTCTCTTCAGAAGAGTTCTCTGAATGGATTTTTTAAAAACATGGCATTGGTACATGTACCCCATGGCAATGATCATCTACCTGTGCTCTTCTTTCAAACTTACCTTAACAAAGGCTGGAAAAAATTACAAGATTCAGCTCCCATAGATCTCAATGGGTTTCTATGCTCAGGGGTTGCAAATGTTTTTAAGTGTTCAGAGAACCTCCAGCAAATTTTACTTTTCTTGGTTCACTCATCACTAGTTAGCACCAGAGGCATGCCTTGAATTTAACTGTTTTGGGAAGCATAACATGACCACAAAATGTCCCATTTCAATGACATCACTGGCATCTCCGTTTATTCAGTCATGGACAGTAACATGCATAACTCTGCCTAAAGGCCACTCCTCTCTAACACATTTTACATGAAAGGGCATAGAAATAGGAGTGGTCTGAAATGGGTTAAATATATACAAAAAAGCAATTAAAACAAAGGACTTTGTTAAAGGTGCATGCAGAAGTGAAATGTCAATGCATAATTTGGATTCATCTCTACAACATTACTATTGCAATATAGAAATATGAAGGTATTGGGACTTTTAAGGTGCAACAACTACACAATATTCAATATAAAAAATATAATTTTATTACAAAAAAATATATGAAAATTCATATGTACAAATATACATGAACCATCAAAATAAACATAATAGAGTTTCCAAAGTGCATACAGACAAAATTCTCTACATGTTTCGCCATTTTGTAGGCTTCCTCAGGAGTTTGTCATGCAAATACTGGAAACAAAAAAAGAAAAATAATAAATACATAATATTATTTACTCAAATTTCAAACTCAAAATTACAAAACAGAATATTATTAAGAAAAAAAGGATAACTGAAAACCATAACCAGCCCAATGGTTGCTCAAAAGTTCATCTCAAAATTAGATCTATTTATTCAAGGTATATGACCTTATTAGTATCGGTTGTAAGTACATTACCTGTAAATTTTGATGGTACAATCTAAAATGAAGAATGACCAGATAGCCAATGAGCTATCCCACACGGGGGCGCCCGTAAGGAGGGGATCATATGGTGTATCATAGAGGGGGAGAAATACTGGCACAAATAACCACCCGGATATTACTAGCACAGGAACAGAGGGCCATCTGGGGGAAATTACAAAGAAAATTCGAATGAAGTCAAATAACAATCTATGTATAAGAGTAAAGGCGTCTAATCTAGTTATACGGCACATACCCCATCAGTATTTACCTGTTTATGGCTGTTGATAGTAAAAAATATAAATTAGAATAGGCAAAAAAGGGGGCAGTATCTCCAAAGTACCCCAATCAGTGTCCACTCTAAAGGAAACAGAAATAGTGGAAATTACTATAAATATATATAATAATCCCCTCTAGTTGGTAATCAGAATTTTAATTTTTAGCCATATACTTGCTAGCTGATATATACCTGGTTAATCCAATTGGATAAAGTGTGTCCACATTAGGGCATCTCTGCCGAAAAACTTGTTTTACAAAACCGATCAATCAGTTTACTGAAAAAATATAAAATATAAAAACCATTTGGGATTAAAGACCAAAGTAAACCAGACAACAGGATAAAAACCAATGTTGCCCATAAAGAGATCTAGTGCCTAAGTAATTTACCTTTAACTGATATCTAAGAACGTCTTCTCCCCAGAGTGTTGGTCATGCTACTGATTTACAAGGCTGCGATCCGGACTATATACCCCCCCTCCCCCTTCCCATTGGACGCACAATGGCGCCAAATCAATGGACGGAGCGGGCACGTCAGTTCCGACATCCGCCCATCGTCAGATCCGACCCGGAAGTGACAATTCCACCACTGAAAAACCGGAGACGTCCGCCGGAAGCACCACCCCGCTCATCAGGAGAAAACATCCTGACGAGCTGGACGCACCATAAGACGGATCCGGAAGGGGAAAAAACATGCCTAAAGTATAGAAAAGGGCAGACTTCCTTTTAAAATCACGGCAGAAAGGGCACATTGGATGTTAAAAAATGGGGCCAGGATATCCGGTGGGCTTAGTCAGATGGCGCTCAGATTGTCTCCCAAAGGAGAACAAAGAGAAACGCCCTGGGCGCCCATATGATCACCAAATCCCCCCCAAAAAAGAAAAGGGAAACGCCACCCTAAAAAATGTGGTAAACTCAATTGAAATCAATTACATATAATGTAGATTTATCAATGATTAAAGAGAGCCCCTATGGAATATAGAAATGGTACATTCAGTCACCTGTACATAAAGACAAATTTAATAAACAAAAATAAAAATAGCAAAACAAAATTTAATTTGTTTTAAACAGAGTCTACATATACAGCATAACAATTTTTTCCTACAAAAAGGGTTTGAAACTGATGGACTCATTTAACCCGGGATACATAGTAGCTCTCAAAGTATGTATCCATCTGGTTTCTCGTTGTAGGAGATTTTTGTCCACATCCCCACCTCTTTCATTAAGAGGTATGTATTCTAAAGCAAAGAATTTAATCTTTGACAGATTGAAGGAGTGGAAAAGACCACTATGTCTACTAATAGGAGTCTCCATTTTTTTCTTTTGAATGAGAGATACATGGTCTCTCATTCTGTGAAAGAAAGGCCTCTTCGTTTTACCAACATAGAAGGCCTTACAATCACAGATCATCAAATAAATTACGCCAATTGACTGGCAATTGCTAAAGAAATTTGGTCTATACGTAACTCCATTAGGGAGAACTATTTCAGTAGAATCATATATAAACCTGCAAAATTCACAGTGACCACATGGGGCTGAACCCTTTCTACTCTCAACCCTCTTGATTTGGAGATGGCTATGAACTAGTTGATCTTTTAAAGACCTAGATTTTCTATAGGTAATTTGGGGAAATGGCTTAATATATTTGGAGATAATCTCATCTGTTGCTAGCAAAGGCCAGAATTTTTCAATAATTTTTCTTACTTTCTGATGTTCACCAGAGAACCTGGTAATTAATCGTACCGTTTGGTCAGTAGTTTGAGGTTTCTTAGGATGTATTAGATCTTTCCTGTTTTTATTTTTTGCTCGTTTATAAGCTTTTTTGAGGGTTGAACGACTATACCCTCTAGCAATTAGTCGAGATTGGAGGGCAGAGGCCTCCGTCTCGAAATCTACTTCCTTACTACAATTTCTTCGAATTCGTAAATACTGACTGTATGGGATACTTTGTACCAGAGTCCTGGGATGAGAACTTGTGGCATGCAGGATGGTATTGCCTGAAGAGGGCTTTCTATATAATGAAGAGCCCAAGGTGCCATCAGAGTTTAAATAAATAGAAATATCCAGAAAATTTATCACATTCTGGTCACAAATCATCGTAAATTTGAGATTAAAGGAATTTACAGCTAATGAAGACATAAAAGATGTCAATTCCTCTAAGAGGAATTTCTTCATTATATAGAAAGCCCTCTTCAGGCAATACCATCCTGCATGCCACAAGTTCTCATCCCAGGACTCTGGTACAAAGTATCCCATACAGTCAGTATTTACGAATTCGAAGAAATTGTAGTAAGGAAGTAGATTTCGAGACGGAGGCCTCTGCCCTCCAATCTCGACTAATTGCTAGAGGGTATAGTCGTTCAACCCTCAAAAAAGCTTATAAACGAGCAAAAAATAAAAACAGGAAAGATCTAATACATCCTAAGAAACCTCAAACTACTGACCAAACGGTACGATTAATTACCAGGTTCTCTGGTGAACATCAGAAAGTAAGAAAAATTATTGAAAAATTCTGGCCTTTGCTAGCAACAGATGAGATTATCTCCAAATATATTAAGCCATTTCCCCAAATTACCTATAGAAAATCTAGGTCTTTAAAAGATCAACTAGTTCATAGCCATCTCCAAATCAAGAGGGTTGAGAGTAGAAAGGGTTCAGCCCCATGTGGTCACTGTGAATTTTGCAGGTTTATATATGATTCTACTGAAATAGTTCTCCCTAATGGAGTTACGTATAGACCAAATTTCTTTAGCAATTGCCAGTCAATTGGCGTAATTTATTTGATGATCTGTGATTGTAAGGCCTTCTATGTTGGTAAAACGAAGAGGCCTTTCTTTCACAGAATGAGAGACCATGTATCTCTCATTCAAAAGAAAAAAATGGAGACTCCTATTAGTAGACATAGTGGTCTTTTCCACTCCTTCAATCTGTCAAAGATTAAATTCTTTGCTTTAGAATACATACCTCTTAATGAAAGAGGTGGGGATGTGGACAAAAATCTCCTACAACGAGAAACCAGATGGATACATACTTTGAGAGCTACTATGTATCCCGGGTTAAATGAGTCCATCAGTTTCAAACCCTTTTTGTAGGAAAAAATTGTTATGCTGTATATGTAGACTCTGTTTAAAACAAATTAAATTTTGTTTTGCTATTTTTATTTTTGTTTATTAAATTTGTCTTTATGTACAGGTGACTGAATGTACCATTTCTATATTCCATAGGGGCTCTCTTTAATCATTGATAAATCTACATTATATGTAATTGATTTCAATTGAGTTTACCACATTTTTTAGGGTGGCGTTTCCCTTTTCTTTTTGGGGGGGGGATTTGGTGATCATATGGGCGCCCAGGGCGTTTCTCTTTGTTCTCCTTTGGGAGACAATCTGAGCGCCATCTGACTAAGCCCACCGGATATCCTGGCCCCATTTTTTAACATCCAATGTGCCCTTTCTGCCGTGATTTTAAAAGGAAGTCTGCCCTTTTCTATACTTTAGGCATGTTTTTTCCCCTTCCGGATCCGTCTTATGGTGCGTCCAGCTCGTCAGGATGTTTTCTCCTGATGAGCGGGGTGGTGCTTCCGGCGGACGTCTCCGGTTTTTCAGTGGTGGAATTGTCACTTCCGGGTCGGATCTGACGATGGGCGGATGTCGGAACTGACGTGCCCGCTCCGCCCATTGATTTGGCGCCATTGTGCGTCCAATGGGAAGGGGGAGGGGGGTATATAGTCCGGATCGCAGCCTTGTAAATCAGTAGCATGACCAACACTCTGGGGAGAAGACGTTCTTAGATATCAGTTAAAGGTAAATTACTTAGGCACTAGATCTCTTTATGGGCAACATTGGTTTTTATCCTGTTGTCTGGTTTACTTTGGTCTTTAATCCCAAATGGTTTTTATATTTTATATTTTTTCAGTAAACTGATTGATCGGTTTTGTAAAACAAGTTTTTCGGCAGAGATGCCCTAATGTGGACACACTTTATCCAATTGGATTAACCAGGTATATATCAGCTAGCAAGTATATGGCTAAAAATTAAAATTCTGATTACCAACTAGAGGGGATTATTATATATATTTATAGTAATTTCCACTATTTCTGTTTCCTTTAGAGTGGACACTGATTGGGGTACTTTGGAGATACTGCCCCCTTTTTTGCCTATTCTAATTTATATTTTTTACTATCAACAGCCATAAACAGGTAAATACTGATGGGGTATGTGCCGTATAACTAGATTAGACGCCTTTACTCTTATACATAGATTGTTATTTGACTTCATTCGAATTTTCTTTGTAATTTCCCCCAGATGGCCCTCTGTTCCTGTGCTAGTAATATCCGGGTGGTTATTTGTGCCAGTATTTCTCCCCCTCTATGATACACCATATGATCCCCTCCTTACGGGCGCCCCCGTGTGGGATAGCTCATTGGCTATCTGGTCATTCTTCATTTTAGATTGTACCATCAAAATTTACAGGTAATGTACTTACAACCGATACTAATAAGGTCATATACCTTGAATAAATAGATCTAATTTTGAGATGAACTTTTGAGCAACCATTGGGCTGGTTATGGTTTTCAGTTATCCTTTTTTTCTTAATAATATTCTGTTTTGTAATTTTGAGTTTGAAATTTGAGTAAATAATATTATGTATTTATTATTTTTCTTTTTTTGTTTCCAGTATTTGCATGACAAACTCCTGAGGAAGCCTACAAAATGGCGAAACATGTAGAGAATTTTGTCTGTATGCACTTTGGAAACTCTATTATGTTTATTTTGATGGTTCATGTATATTTGTACATATGAATTTTCATATATTTTTTTGTAATAAAATTATATTTTTTATATTGAATATTGTGTAGTTGTTGCACCTTAAAAGTCCCAATACCTTCATATTTCTATATAGCTTCGTAATGAAGGGATGTGGTGCCTATGAGATACAGGTGACAGGTATTATTTTCAATTACTATTGCAATGTCTCACAACCACTATCCACATTTCTGGTACAAATATTTATTACATTTGTAGAAGAATAACAAAGAAGCATCCAAACTGCCCAAGCTAGGGCTTGGAGTGGCAGAATAACTCAAAGGAAGACTTCATATACTGTCAACCAAAAATAAAAATAAAACAGTGGCATTGGTTATATGCAAAACTTAGAAAGTTGAAGTAAGGTCCAGGAAAAGCCACAGGGATGTCAATGTCAAACCTGGACAGGCTAAATCCCTGAGAGTAATACAATGTAATTATGCACTCAGGCAGCGTGAGGTAACCACAAAGAGAAGGAAAGGGGTTGCAAGCCCCAGTATGAAGGGGTAGAAAAAGAGAACAAAATGAAATAAAAAGCAGAGGGGGGAACAAGAGGGAAGCCAACAGAAAGCAAAAAAGTAGAGGAAGGGCAAAGGAGATATATGGACTCAGGATCATCAGGTGGGTCAGTCACAGGAGCCCAATGCTAGCTGGAGGATGTGAGAGGAAGGCGTATTGGAGCCAAGTTTCCCAAATCTTTAAACACTATCCACATTTAAAATGAATGTTGTCATGTCAATGAAACAAACCCCTTTAATTGCTCCCAAACTTCCTACTTCCAACTTCTTTATTCAAACACAATAAATTATAAGATGTAAACATTCTATACATATAAATTCTTTAAAAGTTCAGCCTCAAGTGCATCTTAAAAATAGTGAGGAAAAAAAGGGGGGGGGGACAGAAGGGGTTAAGACGAGAAAACGTTGTGAAGTAAAAGGGGGTGAAGTGGAGAGGAATTCATAAAGTTCTAGAATCTTTGGGCCTGAATGTCCAAAAGATAAGGAGCTATGAGCAGATTTATTTTGAACAATTACAAAAGTTCCTCAGTAGAAAAATATGCATATGCTGGGATGTGGCTTCACTCTCAGAGTACATAAAGGAGAAAAGAATACCCAGATCAAAAAGTTATCTGCTTTTGAGGTTTCAGAAGAAAAATGTAGGGATGATTGACATACAATTCTAAGTGAAGCTTTTTTTAAATTATCGTCCTTATGGTGGATTATAAACAAACTTGCCTCAATGAGTCACATACAGAGATGATAAAGGTCCAGAATGAGTTGTAGAATTTTAGAATAGCATCCAACTTTCCAACACTTGGAGCAAAATTGAACTTGGCCCTGAATTAGTGATTAACAGAGACTAAACTAAATTTAAATCTAAATTTATGGGGGACAAATAGGATTACTCTGAATTTAGGGTTTACACTTGGAATGATTAAGGATTTGTCAAGTCCAACATTAGATCATCTAGGGTTGGTTTTAGGATCTACTGTAGTTCTACCTGTATTGCTTCCCAAAAGAGTCAGATTTTCTCAAGCAGACGCTTCAGTACCATCATCGTCATCAGCAGGAGTATATGGCAGTATGGGAGATAGGAAAAGGATACCAACTATTCTCAGATGAGTGAAAACTCAATTATCCAAAAACACCAAACCCCAGAAACACTTGTAGCAAGCATTTTGAAATGCAATTTCTCCTTTTGGCCACAAGATGGAGACAGAGAGATGCTGACTTATCCTTACAAAAGAGTGGAAAAAGGGGGAGTTTCAGGAAGTGCTTAACAGACTGAGGAGAGGAGAGGCCTGAGGTAAAAGAAAGGGAGAGGCTGACAGCAGACCGAGGAGAGAGACACACACTGACACCAGGGACTGTGTGTGCCCCAACAGAGGATGGATATCCTGAAGCCTGAGAAAAAGAGTCTGTGAGGAGAATAAGGAGAGTGGTCTGAAGAGAGGTGAGGATGCCTGAGGGGAGCCAGGAGCAGAGACAGCCCCATGGTCCACTACTATTTAGTCCAGGGACCCTACTCAGCAGCCCAGCACCACTCAGCTCAGCATAGACGACCCACACCTTTCAGGTATCGAGATACCCACCCGGGTATCAGGTCAGCCGCTTCCAGGTCATCTTGTGAGTTTCGCTATCAGTCATATCGATCAGCCAGCAGCAAGAGATCCAGTGCCTTATAACATTGCTAGGAGCATCAGGAGCCTGAACAAGCACCTGGGATTATCGTTGTGTCATCGCACCGAGGATTGGTGAGAGGGCACAAACCCAAATCCTTCTTGACCTCTTACTGACACTGCATGCAGACATCAATTTCCCCTTTAAGTGTCACGGGATGCTTGTTTGGAAGCTACTATCTCTAGTAGTTTGCCGCTTTTTAATCTCTACCTAACGGAACATTCTAGGGGATTACTGCTCCATGCAAGCTTGTTTAAATCTACAAGGGCCCCACCAATCTGCTAGCCGAAGACACTAGTATTCTTCACCTCAGGACGTGCAACATTACAGAACTGTGTTTACTGTACTTGTGTAACACATTCTTTTCTTTGCATGTTTGCCTCTCAAGGGTGTTTGCGGCCCAGAAGGAGCTTAGAAGTTGACAAGTCTTCTCTCCTCCCTCTCAGCGCCTTTGTCAAGGGTATATAGATTACTGCCCTTCCTTACCTGCAGTTGCTAAATATTGAAGGTTGTCTTTTCTAATGTATTAGTTATTTGTAGCAAGGTTTAACAGTGTTGTAAGTTTCCATATGCTTTAAACCATGCTAATATATTCAACTTATTTATCACTGCCAGGTGTGTGTCTATTCTTTTTGGTGATAATCCACAGGATAACAGTATTTACCGCATGTGTCCTTCAATGTGTTTGCAGTAATTTTATTTAACCAGGTGTGTCAGAGGGGCTGAGCTTATTCTTGGAGATGAGGCGGAGATCAGAGAATCCAAATTTACCAAGCGGCTCCTTCGGGGGTGGCGCTACACATTGATATAGAACCAGAAAAAGGAAAATAAGGAGAAGATGCAAAGAAAAGAAATGCTATGTTTTCACAGGGAGGTACATGTGTCACAAATATTTTTAAAGGATACGTTTACCTTTTGGAACATGTTACATGTTCCACCTGTATTTATGCAAAATGTTCCAGCTCCTGCCTCCAAATCCATTGATCTTTCCTGCTCTGTGACAGCATTGCGGCTGATGGCTTGTAGTTCTCAATGAACTGCGAAGAAACTGCTGAGGGCCTTCATCAGTTATTGATTTTCTCTGCTCTCAAGTAACTAACTGCCCGTATGAGGTAGTGTCATAGAAATCCTGCCAGCTACAGGAGTCCTGGACTTCCTGGTTTCCAACCGCGGGTACGTCCGCGCGCTGTGGGGGCGCGCGCACGCTCCACAAAGCGCGCCAGAAGGGCTATTTAAACGTATCTGTGACAGACAGTCCCTGCTGTCTGCTCTACAGCGTGTAGTACACAAAAGACCTGATTCTTAGATTACCTGCATCTGACCCGGCTTACCTTGACCCTTCCAGTTTCCTGCCTGTATCTGACCACCGGCTTGTTGTGACCACTCTTCTGCCTGATCCTCCAGTACCTTGTCGCCAGCCAGTTTTACCGACCCGGCTTGTCTGACCAATCTCTCAGTTGCTGTGTTCCTGGTTCCAGTCCAGTCTGCTTCATCGGTTCCAGTCCAGTTGCTGTGTTCCTGGTTCCAGTCCAGTCTCCTTCATCGGGCTCGTCACCGTCAGGTACGTGACAGTAGCAGACAGCCATGTCTGAGCCCGGGCAGGGAGCCTCACCTATGAAGGAACTTTGTCGGCACCTGGCAGGTTTGTCTGAAGCAGTCAAGAGTCTTCAACAAGGCTACACCCACCTGGAAGAGCAAGTGCGGGCCTTCTCCAATCCCTCTGCTGTCCAAGAGGGGCCCCATGCCTCTGCTTCCACAGCCGGGACAGGTTCCTCACCCACAGTGGTCATGCTTCCTCCCGAACCTAAGGTTCCTACACCCGAAAGATTTTCCGGGGATCGGAGCAAGTTTAGGGCCTTCCGGAATTTGTGCGAACTGTACTTTGCCCTACAGCCCCGCACCTTTTCTCTAGAGGCCACAAAGGTGGGCTTTGTGGTCTCTTTGGAACAGAAGGATGTATCACTAAACAGTCTCGCTGCCTTTTTTGATGCCATGGCCCAGCTATACGAAGACCCCCAGCTCTCAGTAACCGCAGAAGCCGCCTTGCGTTCCCTTCAACAAGGACGCAGACCAGCAGAGGACTATGTGGCAGAATTCAGGCGATGGAGTGCGGATACCAATTGGAATGATGCCGCCCTCCGCCATCAGTTTCGCTTAGGACTTTCTGATTCCTTGAAGGACGAGCTTGCTAGGGTCGGTGTACCACAGACACTCAACCTGTTGATTGACTTAACCATCCAGATTGACCGACGTTTGAGGGAACGGAGGGCTGAGAGGACCACTGGCTTCTCCCGCCCAACCTGGATGCTTCCTCGGGCTCCTAGTCACCTGTACCCGGCTCCTGCTACACTTCCAACCCCCACATCTGACACGCCTGAACCAATGCAGCTCGGAGTCCTTTGAATGAATAATTTGTGCCTGTACTGCGGGGAACCCGGACATTTCGTTAGAACCTGTCCACTGAAGCTTCGTAAGTTTCTTTCAGTTTCCTCTAACATGACTAACCTACAAGCCAAAACCACATCTCACCTTGCCCTCTCTGTCTCATTACAGCTCCCAGGAAGGACTCTGCAAGTACCCGCCATTATTGATTCTGGAGCATGCAGCTGCTTTATGGACTCAACCTTTGCCATCAAACACCAAATTCCCCTTCGTACCAAGACCCACGGACTTCGTGTTCATCTGGCTGATGGTTCCGTTATTAAGTCTGGACCTGTGGTCCAGGAGACCACCCCTATACCCGTCACCATCTCTACCACCTCTGGAACCCACCAAGAATACTTATGTCTGGACATCATCTCTTCTCCGTTGTTTTCCTTGATCCTTGGTATGCCTTGGTTACAAGCCCACAATCCCACTATCAACTGGGCCACGGGAGTAGTTACCTTTCCTTCTTCCTATTGCCAGCAGTCCTGTGGCTCATACGAACCTCCTGGGCCGGCCTCTTTACTATGCATTGATACAGAAGATGGCACACGTCAATCCATCCCAGAAGTTTACCACGACTTTCTTGACGTATTTAGTAAACAAAGGGCAGAGACTCTACCGCCCCATCGGGCCTATGATTGCCCCATCGATCTACTTCCTGGAGCAAAGATTCAGTTCGGTAGAATCTTCCCTTTAACGGAGGTAAAACAAGGGGCTTTAAAAAATTATGTTGATGAGAACTTGCAAAAGGGATTCATCCACCCTTCCACATCCCCAGCAGGCGCAGGCATCTTTTTTGTAGAGAAATAGGACCATACCCTTCGACCTTGTGTGGATTACCGTGAACTGAATAAGATTACAGTAAAAAAATTGTTACCCTCTTCCCCTGGTACCAGAGCTATTTCAGAGACTGGGGACTGCCACCATCTTTACCAAACTTGATCTCCGCGGAGCCTACAACTTGATCCGCATCAAAGAAGGGGACGAATGGAAGACCGCCTTCCATACCCGGAATGGGCATTTTGAGTACTTGGTAATGCCATTCGGGTTGTGTAACGCCCCTGCCACTTTCCAGTACTTTATAAACGACGTTCTACGGGACTTCCTAGACCTCTTTGTCATTGTTTATCTCGATGATATACTAATCTTTTCTTCCTCCCTTGATTCTCATCGCAGACATGTCAAGAGTGTGTTGGGTCGGCTTCGCCAGCATGGCCTGTATGCGAAGGCCGAAAAATGTGAGTTCGAGCAGGAGAGTATATCATTTCTGGGATTAAACATTTCTAGCGAGGGCATCAAGATGGATCCTCAAAAGATTACCGCAATCCTGGATTGGCCAGAACCGGTGGACAAGAAGGGAATCCAACGTTTCGTTGGATTCGCCAACTTCTACCGCAAGTTCATCAGGGGGTTCTCGGCCATTATCGCACCCATCACTCAACTAACCAAACAAGGAACATGTTTTCACTGGTCCCCTGAAGCCCAAAAAGCTTTTGAATGCCTGAAGGGCCTATTTACTTCTGCCTCTATCTTGAAACACCCGGACTCTTCACTGCCATTCGTACTTGAGGTAGACGCCTCCGAAATAGCGGTAGGAGCAATACTGTCCCAAAGACAGGGAATCAAGGCCTTGCTCCATCCAGTAGCTTTCTTCTCTCGCAAGCTATCTGCAGCAGAGAGGAACTACGACGTGGGGGATCGGGAGTTACTGGCGATCAAATCTGCATTGGAGGAATGCCGATACCTGCTGGAGGGCGCGGCTCATCCGATTCTGATATTCACTGACCACAAGAACCTGGAGTACCTGAAGGCTGCGAGAAGATTGAATCCACGGCAAGCCAGGTGGGCACTCTTCTTCTCCCAGTTCTCTTTTCATGTTACTTATTGTCCTGGTGCCAAGAATATTAAACCTGACGCCCTGTCTCGGATGTTCCATAAGTCCAAGGAGACTTCTCCACCTGACACCATCCTTGCCCCCGGAAATTTCCTTCTTCTACAGGAGAACCTGTTCACTCAGATCAAACAAGCTTCCACTGGGCAGAGACAGTTCTCCGAGCCGGAATTGCAGGTTAAGGATGGACTATTGTGGTACCAAGACAGGATCTACATACCTGAGGAATTGAGAGTAACCGCATAAGAACTCTGCCACGACCACGCTCTGGCCGGACATTTTGGCGTTGCCAAGACCACTGACCTGGTACAGCGCACCTTCTGGTGGTGTCAGGAAAGGTTCCATCCGCTGGTGGCATTTATTATTTATCTTGCAGTACTGTGGTCCACCAGCAGGTGTCTCCTGGCAGTTTGTAACTGTCAGGAGAATCTTTCCCTGCTGGTGTTGTATTATCTTTTGGACGCAGTACTGGTTTCCACCAGCGGATGGATCCTGGCAGTGTGGAGCAGACTGCCCTCCCTCCGATCAGGTGTGACCTGAAGCTAATCAGGCATTCCTATAAATACCCGGCAGGTGTATACACACACTGCCCTGGTATCGTCCTCGTGCCCTGACCTGTAGCCTGTCTGCTTGAACCTTGATCCATGTATCCTGATCCCTGTAACCTAAACCTGTAACCTGATCCTGAACCTGTTGTGTCCGTCCTATCCCTGATCCCTGCTCTGCAGCCTGGTTGCCCCCTGCTTGATCCTGTCTCCCTGTCCTGATCCATCCTTACCCCATCTGCTGATCCCCCTGTGTATGACCTCGGCCTGGCCCTGTTTATGATTCTGGTTTCCCCATTACTTGTACATATTTGTCTGTTACTGTTATTAATTGTGGGTTCTGTTTGGTATTGGTTGTTGTGCACTGTGTGGTATTGGAGGTGGTTATATATATATATATATATTATTTCACTTATCTTTAATAAATCTTTATATTTCACTTATACGTGTTTGGTGTTCCTCCGTTGCTAGCTGCACAGTTCTGGTCACACTTGGTACGTGACAGTATACCAGGGCCATTAATGATCAGAAGTAGCTGCACAGAGGACCCATTTTGGTTCTGTTACTCTGCTAAAATGAACTCTGATATGATTCCTTATTATACTCTGCTGGCGTCAGAGAGTGGTGAATATCTCCGTCAGACACTGAAAGAGTGGACCAGTGATCAGCTGCTAGAGATTATTCGTTTAGTTCACTCCTGGGTTGATCAGGGCTGTATGATGTTTGGGGATGTTCAACCTTTAATTAAAATCTGCACAGAGCTGGCTTTGCCTTGTATCCCAGAGGGCCATGATGATTTTTCTCCCCCCTTTAATGTTAATCAGGTCGTATCTTTGGTTTGGCTTCTGGAGGATGACTCCCCATACTTTTTTGAACATTACACAGCTTGTTCCCAACAGAAAATAATAGAGTGTGTTGATTGTGTACAATCCCTTGTCAGACAGGCAGAATGTAAACTGCAGTTTGTGCAGCCACTACTCTCAGCATGGTCTGATATTTTGCAATCGGCCCCAGCCAGCCCACAAAAAAACATCTCTGCTGCCAGACACCTGCCTGCCCAAGAGTCTATTTCTCCATCACCCATGGCAACCCCAGTCGCAGTTCAGTACACACTACTTCCCACCAGGTATCAATATCCAGTCTCTGCTCCCTGCACCTATCCTGCATTCAACCCACCTGCCTCTTCTCAGCTGCCTGCAAGCCCACAAGAACCTCCTCCAGCCACTGTCCCCGTATCCCTGCCATATTCTTCCATTTGCTCGATTCCATCTTTTCCATATACTCCCCCCGTTATGTGCAAACCTGCAGTGACCAAATCTAAAAAGAAGCGGAAGTATTTCCCTACCCACACAATCCAACCAGTAATCCCACCTTCCTCCACACCCACCAACCTGCTCCAGCCTGTAGTTCCAGAACCAGCCTTCCAGCTTGCAGTTCATGAGTCAGCCTTCCAGCCTGCAGTCCTTGAGCCAGCCTTCCAGCCTGCGGTCCTTGAGCCAGCCTTCCAGCCTGCGGTCCTTGAGCCAGCCTTCCAGCCTGCGGTCCTTGAGCCAGCCTTCCAGCCTGCGGTCCTTGAGCCAGCCTTCCAGCCTGCGGTTTTCGAGCCAGCCTTCCAGCCTGCGGTTTTCGAGCCAGCCTTCCAGTCTGCGGTTCTCGAGCTAGCCTGCCAGCCTGAAGACCCTGTACCAGCCTGCCAGCCTGAAGACCCTGTACCAGCCTGCCAGCCTGAAGACCCTGTGCCAGCCTGCCAGCCTGAAGACCCTGTGCCAGCCTGCCAGCCTGAAGACCCTGTGCCAGCCTGCCAGCCTGAAGACCCTGTGCCAGCCTGCCAGCCTGAAGACCCTGTACCAGCCTGCCAGCCTGAAGACCCTGTACCAGCCTGCCAGCCTGAAGACCCTGTAAAAGCCTGCCAGCCTGAAGACCCTGTGCCAGCCTGCCAACATGGAGTTCCCGTGCCAGCCTTCCAAACTGAAGCCCTGATGACAGTGTCCCAGTCGGAAGATCCGGTGCCCGTTTCCCGGCCTGTGGTTGTGGTGCCCGTTTCCCAGCCTGTGGTTGTGGTGCCCGTTTCCCAGCCTGTGGTTGTGGTGCCCGTTTCCCGGCCTGAGGTTGTGGTGCCCGCTGCGGTGCCCGTTCCCTGGCTTGAGGTTGTGGTGCCCATTTCCCGGCTTGAGGTTGTGGTGCCCGTTTCCCGGCTTGAGGTTGTGGTGCCCATTTCCCGGCCCGAGGTTATGGAGCCCTTTTCCCGGCTCGAGGGTATGTCGTCTGCTGCCCAGCCTGAGATGATCCCGTCTGCTGCCCAGCCTGAGATGATCCTGTCTGCTGCCCAGCCTGAGATGATCCCGTCTGCTGCCCAGCCTGAGATGATCCCGTCTGCTGCCCAGCCTGAGATGATCCCGTCTGCTGCCCAGCCTGAGATGATCCTGTCCGCTGCCCAGCCTGAGTTGATCCCGTCTGCTGCCCAGCTCGATGACCCGGAGCCTGCTGCCCAGCCCGAAGTGTTCCTGTCTGCTGCCCAGCTTGATGATCCGGAGCCTGCTGCCCAGCCCGAAGTGTCCCTGCCTGCTGCCCAGCTCGATGACCCGGAGCCTGCTGCCCAGCTCGATGACCCGGAGCCTGCTGCCCAGCCCGAAGTGTTCCTGTCTGCTGCCCAGCTTGATGATCCGGAGCCTGCTGCCCAGCCCGAAGTGTCCCTGCCTGCTGCCCAGCTCGATGACCCGGAGCCTGCTGCCCAGCCCGAGGTGTTCCTGCCTGCTGCCCAGCTCGATGACCCGGGGCTTGCTGCCCAGCCCGAAGTGTTCCTGTCTGCTGCCCAGCTCGATGACCCGGAGCCTGCTGCCCAGCCCGAGGTGTTCCTGCCTGCTGCCCAGCTTGATGTGATTGTCTGCCCGGATGTGACTTTGCCTACTACCCAGCTGATTGCCATGAACTTTCTCCGGCAACAGCTAGTTGGAGCGTCCGGAGGCCGCTCCTTTGAGGGGGGGTACTGTCAGGAAAGGTTCCATCCGCTGGTGGCATTTATTATTTATCTTGCAGTACTGTGGTCCACCAGCAGGTGTCTCCTGGCAGTTTGTAACTGTCAGGAGAATCTTTCCCTGCTGGTGTTGTATTATCTTTTGGACGCAGTACTGGTTTCCACCAGCGGATGGATCCTGGCAGTGTGGAGCAGACTGCCCTCCCACCGATCAGGTGTGACCTGAAGCTAATCAGGCATTCCTATAAATACCCGGCAGGTGTATACACACACTGCCCTGGTATCGTCCTCGTGCCCTGACCTGTAGCCTGTCTGCTTGAACCTTGATCCATGTATCCTGATCCCTGTAACCTAAACCTGTAACCTGATCCTGAACCTGTTGTGTCCGTCCTATCCCTGATCCCTGCTCTGCAGCCTGGTTGCCCCCTGCTTGATCCTGTCTCCCTGTCCTGATCCATCCTTACCCCATCTGCTGATCCCCCTGTGTATGACCTCGGCCTGGCCCTGTTTATGATTCTGGTTTCCCCATTACTTGTACATATTTGTCTGTTACTGTTATTAATTGTGGGTTCTGTTTGGTATTGGTTGTTGTGCACTGTGTGGTATTGGAGGTGGTTATATATACAGGTCCTTCTCAAAAAATTAGCATATTGTGATAAAGTTCATTATTTTCTGTAATGTACTGATAAACATTAGACTTTCATATATTTTAGATTCATTACACACAACTGAAGTAGTTCAAGCCTTTTCTTGTTTTAATATTGATGATTTTGGAATACAGCTCATGACAACCCAAAATTCCTATCTCAAAAAATTAGCATATCATGAAAAGGTTCTCTAAACGAGCTATTAATCTAATCATCTGAATCAACTAATTAACTCTAAACACCTGCAAAAGATTCCTGAGGCTTTTAAAAACTCCCAGCCTGGTTCATTACTCAAAACCGCAATCATGGATAAGACTGCCGACCTGACTGCTGTCCAGAAGGCCATCATTGACACCCTCAAGCAAGAGGGTAAAACACAGAAAGAAATTTCTGAACGAATAGGCTGTTCCCAGAGTGCTGTATCAAGGCACCTCAGTGGGAAGTCTGTGGGAAGGAAAAAGTGTGGCAGAAAACGCTGCACAACGAGAAGAGGTGACCGGACCCTGAAGAAGATTGTGGAGAAGGACTGATTCCAGACCTTGGAGGACCTGCGGAAGCAGTGGACTGAGTCTGGAGTAGAAACATCCAGAGCCACCGTGAACAGGCGTGTGCAGGAAATGGGCTACAGGTGCCGCATTCCCCAGGTCAAGCCACTTTTGAACCAGAAACAGCGGCAGAAGCGCCTGACCTGGGCTACAGAGAAGCAGCACTGGACTGTTGCTCAGTGGTCCAAAGTACTTTTTTCGGATGAAAGCAAATTTTGCATGTCATTCGGAAATCAAGGTACCAGAGTCTGGTGGAAGACTGGGGAGAGGGAAATGCCAAAATGCCTGAAGTCCAGTGTCAAGTACCCACAGTCAGTGATGGTCTGGGGTGCCATGTCAGCTGCTGGTGTTGGTCCACTGTGTTTTATCAAGGGCAGGGTCAATGCAGCTAGCTATCAGGAGATTTTGGAGCACTTCATGCTTCCATCTGCTGAAAAGCTTTATGGAGATGAAGATTTCATTTTTCAGCACGACCTGGCACCTGGTAAATGGTTTACTGACCATGGTATTACTGTGCTCAATTGGCCTGCCAACTCTCCTGACCTTAACCCAATAGAGAATCTGTGGGATATTGGGAAGAGAAAGTTGAGAGACGCAAGACCCAACACTCTGGATGAGCTTAAGGCCGCTATCGAAGCATCCTGGGCCTCCATAACACCTCAGCAGTGCCACAGGCTGGTTGCCTCCATGCCACGCCGCATTGAAGCAGTCATTTCTGCAAAAGGATTCCCGACCAAGTATTGAGTGCATAACTGAACATAATTATTTGAAGGTTGACTTTTTTTGTATTAAAAACACTTTTCTTTTATTGGTCGGATGAAATATGCTAATTTTTTGAGATAGGATTTTTGGGTTTTCATGAGCTGTATGCCAAAATCATCAATATTAAAACAAGAAAAGGCTTGAACTACTTCAGTTGTGTGTAATGAATCTAAAACATATGAAAGTCTAATGTTTATCAGTACATTACAGAAAATAATGAACTTTATCACAATATGCTAATTTTTTGAGAAGGACCTGTATATATATATATTATTTCACTTATCTTTAATAAATCTTTATATTTCACTTATACGTGTTTGGTGTTCCTCTGTTGCTAGCTGCACAGTTCTGGTCACACTTGGTACGTGACAGGTGGCCTCGAGTACGGGAAGACTGTAGGAGGTTTGTGGATTCTTGTGCAACTTGCACCCCAAACAAGGGTTCCAGATCCAAGGCCTGGGGACTACTAAAACCCTTACCCGTTCCAGATAGGCCCTGGAGAATGTTGTCCATCGATTTCATTGTCGAGTTACCCCCGGCTGAGAACCATACCACCATCTTCGTTACAGTGGACCGTCTGTCCAAGATGGCACACTTCATCCCTATGAAAGGGACTCCCTCAGCTCCTGAAACCGCACAGGTGTTCATCAGAGAAATCGTCAGACTCCACGGGGTACCAGACAATATTGTTTCCGATCGGGGGGTACAATTTACCTCTCGATTCTGGAGATCCCTTTGCAAAACCTTGAAGATCGAATTATCGTTTTCCTCTGCTTACCACCCACAGACCAACGGACAGACGGAGAGGACGAATCAGACGCTCAAGCAGTACCTGCGATGCTTCTCCTCTTTTGCTCAGGTCGACTGGATTTCCCTACTTCCGTTGGCCGAGTTTGCTTATAACAATTCCATTCACTCCGCTACCAGTCAGACTCCTTTCTTTGCAAACTATGGTTTTCACCCTACATTTCTACCTAATTCCCTTCCTGAGTGTCCTGTGCCTGCAGTCCAGGAAAAGTTTATTTTTTTCTCGGTCAATAACCAGCTTCTACAAGAGACCATGACCAAGACTCAAGAACGCAACAAGACAATCTATGACAAGAAGAGACGGGGTGAATTAGTACCCGGCGACCAAGTATGGCTATCTACCACACACCTAAGAATGGCATGCCCTTCTAAAAAACTGGGCCCCAAATTTTTAGGTCCATTCCCTGTCAAGAGGAAGATTAATGAAGTAGCTTATGAGTTGGAAATTCCTGACTCTCTTAGAATCCATCCAGTCTTCCATGTCTCTCTCCTGAAACCTTCAGTCCCCAATCCGTTCCCAGATCGGAAGCCGGATCACCCTGATCCGATCATTATTGACGGTGAGCAGGAATTCGAAGTAGAAGCTATCATGGACTTCAGGAGAAGAAATAACCAGAACCAATTCCTAATTAAATGGAAGGGCTACGGACCTTAGGAAAACTCATGGGAACCCGAGGAGAATATCCATGCCAGGAGCTTGGTACAGGCTTTCAATCGGACTCACCCTGGAAGGTTCACCCGGCTGGGCATCCGGAGGCTGCCCCTTGGGGGGGTGCAATGTCATAGAAATCCTGACAGCTACTGGAGTCCTGGACTTCCTGGTTTCCAACCGCGGGTACGTCCGCGTGCGCGGGCACGCGCGCGCTGCGGGGGCGCGCGCACGCTCCACAAAGCGCGCCAGAAGGGCTATTTAAACGTATCTGTGACAGACAGTCCCTGCTGTCTGCTCTACAGCGTGTAGTACCCAAAAGACCTGATTCTTAGATTACCTGCATCTGACCCGGCTTACCTTGACCCCTCCAGTTTCCTGCCTGCATCTGACCACCGGCTTGTTGTGACCACTCTTCTGCCTGATCCTCCAGTACCTTGTCGCCAGCCAGTTTTACCGACCCGGCTTGTCTGACCAATCTCTCAGTTGCTGTGTTCCTGGTTCCAGTCCAGTCTGCTTCATCGGTTCCAGTCCAGTTGCTGTGTTCCTGGTTCCAGTCCAGTCTGCTTCATCGGTTCCAGTCCAGTTGCTGTGTTCCTGGTTCCAGTCCAGTCTGCTTCATCGGTTCCAGCCCAGTTGCTGTGTTCCTGGTTCCAGTCCAGTCTGCTTCATCGGTTCCAGTCCAGTTGCTGTGTTCCTGGTTCCAGTCCAGTCTGCTTCATCGGTTCCAGTCCAGTTGCTGTGTTTCTGATTCCAGTTTAGCCTGCCATACTTCCTGGGTGCCTGGATCCGTCCCAGTCTTCAGAATCTCCTCTACATTGATTCATCCTGCCAGGCACTCGTACCCCTTCTACCTCTGTGCCTCCTGTCTTCACTACCAGGGGCCGCTGGTGGAAGCCGTAAGAGAGGCCTCCCTCTGCAGATCCGGGCTCGTCACCGTCAGGTACGTGACAGGTAGGGGCAGACAGCTATCTTGAGAGTTTGCAGGAGTCCTGTAATAAACCCATTATCTGCTGATTGCAGGTGCAATGCTCTGCCGCCTCCCTAAAAAAAAAAAAAAAAATTACCTGCAAAAAAGAGCATTTATTATTTTTTATGAAAAAGTGAACTTATCCTTTCATTTTCTGAACACACTTTAAACCTCATCGAGTTGTCAATACTTACACAGGATTTTGTTTGCACCAACGTGCCACTTTGTCTTGTGTTTCACATTAGTGGATGTTAACAAAAAAAAAGGAATGCCACTGGTGCCTCTCCTGAGTTATTAAATGAGGTCCCCAATGCAGCCCTTTCCCAGGGTTTGAGTGATGTGGATACTAATTTGTTCTTGCATGACTTTTGTGCATTGCATGAGAGTAGAGGATTGTCATTCACTCAAAAGAAAAGGAAAAAAAAAAGCTGAACATGTTTACGAGAGGCAGGTCAAACTTCTACCACATAAATGATTGCAGTGATAAACCGGAACTTTTCCAAAGGCATGTGGAGCAGGATTTGGTAGCACTTGCAGAATCAATAAGAAAAGACCCACAAATAATGAAGCAAAATGTGGGAAAATCGCGTCTCCCCATCATCTGCCAGGCGCAAAACTGATCACTGAGTTTGCAGGACTTGAGCTGATGAGCTGTGCCTTCGCCATCATCTGTCCCTATGTACGCCCTACATCATAACCTGTAAGGTAAGCTGAGTTATACCTTCATGCGTATTACCTACACCTGGCAATTGACTGGTGATGATTTGTGGGGTTCCTGACACCTGCTCTGACCTTTTCTGGATTGCTCAGCTGCTCGCTATTTCAAGTTGCTAATGACAGGAGTTATCTCCCTTCTTTACCCTGGGATCTGGCGCATACTTGTTCATGTGGTACTATTGCCAAGGACTGTATCTGGTGATTTTATCAAGGATCCTCGAGCCGGTTCTACGCAGAGGTATGCTATCGCTTCTACAGAACTCTTACCAGTTTTGAGCCGTTCCCGGTGCTGATCCATCTACTGAAAGAACTCACCCATTCAAGGGGGCAGTCGAGCTTTGGGAAGATGCGGGCTCTTCCCCTCCCTTGCCATATTGACTCTCTAGGCTAACTGCGGACTGCGGCTGCATGACAAGATTGATGATCCCCTGCCCTTTCTCCAGTTTTTTTTTTTTTCTGTCAATAGCGGCAGCTATGGAAAAATTTGCTCTTGGTGTCACCCCATGGCTACTCACCCCTTCCCCCCTCCCTGTTATTTTTTTTTCTATGTATTCTCTCTTTTTGTTTTGAGGGATGGGGTGGGGGGTGGGGGCTTGGACTTGCCAGTTTGTTAGCTCAGGTCATATGCTGATTGCTCAGAGGCTCTTATAGAATAATACTTTCATGGGCACTAGGGATAGGGGAAAAGCATAGCTTATTAAGGCTGCACTGTTTATTTCATGTTTATTGATGTATATACTTTTATCGCCTGATGCATCACTGTGACAGCTTGGACGTTGCCCTGGGGATGGTGGGACCTTATCCCTGAATCTATGTCTGATTGTGGGTGTGGGGAAGGGCATCACCGTGATCCCGGAGTAAGGGGAGACCCTTACCCTGTTTACGCTGGCCCTTTTAGGCCGTAAGGGCTCTTATATAATACAGAGGTATAGGGCTCTATATCCTTCCTTATGCTAGTTGTTGCAGGGCTTATAATATAATATATTCTTAATGTCTGCGGGCGGTCGGGACTCCCGATCCTGGGATCCATCATGGATTTTGGTGGTCCTGGGCCCGGGGACTCCGACATTTCTAGTCAGCCAAAAAGGAGGTAGAGGAAATGTTAAAATGTTATAATGATAGACGTTCTTGATTTGCACTGTTAACTTGTTTGTTTACTATGTTTTGCTGTAAGTGGTTCTACATTGCAAAGCTACATGATATCATAGGGTGCTGCTCTTGACCTGTCATGACCCCCTGGTTTGCTGGGGGGAGGGATGCCGCCGCAGGCCCTTCTCACCTATTGTGGGGGGGCTTGTGCGGTAGCGCTCCGTCCGGCGGGGCTGGGGCTGCTCATTACTGTCCATCCTCTCTCTTTTGGGACTCTGGATGGTAGGATCTATGTATATTTGGTGTTTGTTTTTGGTTTAGGTGCTAGGTCTCTTTCCCACCTCAAGGAGGCAGGTATCCCCCTTGAAAACTGCCGGAATAGCCTCTTTCTTTTTCTGTTTTACACCCCTTCCCCTACTAGGTGACTCAGCTGGACTGGTATTACCTCCGGCACTACCTTCACGATCCCCACCTAGGAGGTGGCTCACTCGCTCAGGTGTTAAGCCTCTCTTGGGTTGTTAGTAAACTCTGAGTGGCTTCCCGGTGTGGGCTTGACCTTTTTTATTTTTTTATTTTTATTTTTAATTTTTTTTTTTTCTCTCTCTCTCTCTCTCTTTCTCTTTTTCTGCCTCTTCTTCCCCTGTTCTCTTTTCCCTACCCCTCTCCCCTCTTTTTCAGATCCCCTTCCTTGGAAATTTGGGGGTGATATTGACAAGCACTCCTGGTCACTGACCATGCCTACTGCGGTGCAATCATCAGCTCCTCTATCTCTCAAGGTCTTTTCCCTGAATGCTAAAGGTCTCAATATCCCGGAGAAGCGCAGTAGTATTCTTGCTGAGGCGTACCGCCACAGAGCTCAAGTGATATTCCTGCAAGAAACCCACTTTAAATCAGGCTCCACCCCTCGCTTATCTAATAGTCGATTCCCGGAGGTCTATCATGCGACCTGTCCCGACTCCAAAACCAAGGGAGTCTCAATAGTACTTGCTAAATCATTCCCATTCCACCTTACTGACCAAGTCCGTGACCCAGAAGGCAGATTTCTCTTCCTAAAAGGGACATGGAAAAATAGACCGGTGACTCTTGCGAACATTTATTGCCCCAACTCCAGACAGGTATCCTTCCTAAAAGAGGTCCTTTTGCAGCTCACCACGTTTCAGGCAGGTCTTTTAATACTGGGGGGGGACTTCAATATGGCCTTGGATCCGCTCCTCGATACCTCCACAGGTACTTCCTCAATCCCATTTGCTGCTTTACGCCAGGCAAAACTTGCCTTAGCCTCCCTAGCGCTTCATGACTCCTGGAGAATGTTGTATCCCCAGGGGAAGGATTACATGTTTTTCTCACCTCCTCACAACCGCTACTCGAGGTTAGACTATATATTTCTACGCCAGACGGATTTGACCTTCCTGCAGGCTGCGACCATAGAGAGTATGTTAATCTCTGACCACCACCAGATCACACTGACTTTACAGTTCCCACAAAGGGAGATCACTACCAGGACTTGGAGGCTGGATGCTTCTCTTCTCACTGACCCGGGAGACTTGGCTACTATCACCCAAATCATTAAAGAATACTTTCAACACAATGACACGCCAGACGTGTCCCCCATGACCCAATGGGAAGCACATAAATGTGTTGTGCGGGGGCATCTGCTAGCTATTGCAGCCAGGAAAAAAAAAGAGCACCAACTCACTGTTCGAGAGCTTTCTAGGAAGATAGCCTCATTGGAAGCACAGCACAAACGCTCACTGGCAGTGAGGGTAGCTAAGGAATTAGCTGATACACGGGCGATACTCTTAGAGGAACTGCTTAAACGGGCGAGAAAGAGGCAGGTGTTATCTCAGAAACTGTTTTACGAACAGGGTAACAAACCTGGAAGGTTATTGGCGAGGTTTACACAGAGGCGCACATTCGCATCCACTGTTCACCATGTTGTAGACACAGGTGGTGTAACCCATTCCAGAAATGAGGACATCGCTAGGCAGTTTCTCTCATTTTATAGCAATTTATATAATCTTGATTCACATGAACACAGATCCATATCGGCGAACGCGCGCTCTGACCTCATAAGGGATTTCCTGGGCAAGTACAGCCCCCGGGCACTGTCCACTGAGGACTGGCAAGCCTTAGAGGCTCCATTGTCGGAGGAGGAGTGGGGGGAGGCCTTGAAGGCTACGAAGCCCGGCAAAAGCCCAGGGCCAGATGGCTTCTCGGCCCAATACTACAAGAGTTTTCCTGATCTCCTGGTGCCGGGGTTTCTTAAGGCCTTCAACACCCTCTCCCACTCCCCTTGTGCCTCGGATAGCCTGTTAGAGGCTTATATAACAGTGATCCCTAAGGAAAACAAAGACCCTACTGATGTAGCCAACTACCGACCCATCTCCCTTTTGAACGCGGATGTCAAACTGTTCGCCAAGATCTTGGCCACCCGTTTGTCCTATCACGTACCCGCCTGGGTGGGACTGGATCAGGTTGGTTTTGTCCCTGGAAGAGAAGCCAGAGACAACACTATTAAGGCCCTCAATTTACATCACTGGCTTACTTCAACCAACAAGGAGGGTTGCTTCTTGGCCATGGATGCGGAGAAGGCGTTCAACAGGGTGGCCTGGGACTACATGAGCGCGGTTCTGGAAGCCCTGGGCCTGGGAAGGGGCATGCGTGCTTTTATTGGAGCGCTCTACGCCAACCCCAGAGCTAGGGTCCGGGTTAACGGTCACCTGTCGGACGCCTTCCCCATCCACAATGGGACCAGGCAGGGATGTCCTCTCTCTCCCTTACTGTATATCCTTACCTTGGAGCCCCTCCTCCGCTGCATCCGTGCAAATCCAAACATTAGGGGTATAGAGGTACATCAACGGGAATACAAGATTGCCGCCTTTGCGGATGATATTTTGCTCTTTCTTTCATCCCCCTTGACGTCCCTGCCCAATTTAATGCCAGTATTAGACCAGTTCAAGACTATTTCGAATCTGAAGATTAATTACTCAAAATCCTACGTGCTAAATGTCTCTTTGTCCCCTAAACTAGTACAGCTATGTCAGGTGAACTTTCCATTCCGCTGGAAAACGGACGCTATCACTTATTTAGGTATCCAACTCCCTAGCAAACTTAAAGAGTTGTATGATAGGAACTTTCTGTCAGAATTGAAACTTATACAGCAGGATCTGCACAGGTGGGAGGCCCCCACCATCTCCTGGTTTGGACGGGCCTCTATTCTAAAGATGACAGTGCTCCCCCGCTTACTGTACAAATTACAGACTATCCCAATTCGAAAAACATACCGGCTATTATCCATTCTCATCCTCTTATTGGAGCAACCCTGCAAGCCTTCGATAGAGCATGCAAAGTACACTCGCTTTCAACCACATACTGCGCGATCACGCCAATTAAGGGCAATCCAGACTTCCCTCCTGGCATGGAAGGGGCCTTTCTGGCAGAAGAATGGCCTTACCCAGAAATGCAGGCCAAACACTTCTTTTCCAGGGGAAGGTTTCTCCGGCGAGATGAACTTGCATTACTGTCCAACACAAAGACTTTCCCCTTTTGGGCCTATATCCAATTGAGGCACTTCCTGGACAGCTCTACGAATAGAGACGGCTTTGCAAAAGCTCCTACTGTTCTGGAATCGCTGTGTTCTCGCTCTTCTCCCCAGAGTCATCTCATTTCAGTTCTTTATGCCACAATGTTTGGTGAGCCATATGCCTCCCTGAGATCAGAGCATGCCTTTTGGGAGACGGAGCTAGACATGGTGATTGATGACACTGCCTGGGATCAAGTACATTTGTATATTCACAAGGGCTCCTTAAATGTCCATACTCAAGAGAATGGCTACAAAATTAAAACAAGGTGGTACAGAACCCCGGAAACACTTCACAAATTTATCCTGACAGTCTCAGACCAGTGCTGGAGGTGCGAACAGGGGCTGGGCACGTTCCTCCATATATGGTGGACGTGCCCAGTGATTCAGCCATATTGGCGTAAGGTGCATGAGGCGGCGACTGGGATATCCTCGCTTCCTTTGGAATTTTCGCCGGCGCAATACATCCTTCACCTCTCTAAAATTCCCCCTAAAACATATTATAGATCAATAGCTATGCATATGTTAAATGCCGCCAGACTGTGTTTGCCGGTCCACTGGAGATCCAAGGCTCCCCCTTCCATAAAGGAATGGGTGGCGCGGGTTGATCGGATTGCAGCGATGGAGGAGCTAATCTACACCACACAGGACAGAATAGCATACTTTTCCGCGACATGGGCACCCTGGCTTGAGTACCGAAATTCGCAGCGCTTTCAGGACCTTTCCCGGGATAATCCTTGAACGGTACATTAAGGGCAGCGATAACTTTCACAACATTTGGGGTCTACTGGGGAGGGTTGCTGGTGGTGACCCCACCCCCTCTTCATTCATTCTCCTGATAGGACCCCCCTCACCCCCCCTTTTTGCTTTCCCCCTTTCCTCTCCACTCTGGCCTTTCCCCTTTCTCCCTTCTCTTCCCCCTTTTTTTTTTATTTTTTTTATTTATTTTTTTTTTAATTTATTTTTTGTTTTGTTTTTTGTTTTTTTTGTTTTTGTTTTTTTTGGAAAGATGTTGAAGAATCCGTGTTTGTTCTATAGTATTTACAGAGGCCATATTGAATACTTTCCTATGAAGTATTGCATTCCAACGTTAGTCAGGCAGGCCTGTTATATACTGCAGTATACCCTCTTTAAAAGTCTGTGCCTTGCTACTTAAAATTTATTTTTTTATGTGGCCATTATATTGGCAACCCGTAGAGGCGTCATCTGTGGGTTTCTACTCTCTCAAACTTTAAAGTCTATGCCTCTTTCTAGTTGGAACATGTATATGTATCTGTATCCTGGTTTTGTGCTTTATGGTTTCATTTGTATTACTCATGAAAACTTTCAATAAAAAAATTATGGATAAAAAAAAAAAAATGTGGGAAAACAGGAAAGAGAGGCTTTGCATACTTTAAAAATATAATGCTTCTATAACCATAAAAGATGCAAGGAAAGGGCTGCAGCGGTCCTGAATACTGAGAATTATCACTGAGAGAAGCCACTAACTGACAATTAACTTATGAGAATTCCTCCCACTCCTTAATGTAAAATTAAAAGAGATCCCAGAATAAGATAAGTACCATTATTAAAGAAGCAGTATCTGTTGGAGTCTGAAAAGGCCCGTACACACGGTCAGACTTTTTGCCAACAAACTTCAAAATCAGCAAGTTTTCAAAAAAATCCGACCGTGTGTACGCTCCATCGGACAAACTTTTTCGGTTTTCATCAGACAAAAGTTCGCTCTGCAAACGGACAAACTTTTTGTCAACAAAAGTCCGATGGTGCAAAGTCCGACCGTGTGTACATAAATCCATCAGACTTTTGTCCGAAGTACAAATGCGCATGCTCAGAAGCAAGAACCAGCCGGAAGCGTTCTGTCTTGTAAAACTAGCGTTCGTAATGGAGCTATCACATTCGTGACGCGGCAAGTTATGAAATATAGAAATGCAGCAGGCATGGACAGGGACGTTACCTTTCTTTCACGGCCCATTGGGTCACTCTTTTGGCAGCTGGGAAGGATGCAGGACAAGGTGCAGTAGTGCTGGAGGTTGTTCCGCCGCCACGCCTCCAAAATGCTCCTACTGGTTGTGACACACCTCTCTCCTCCACTCCCTCCTCTTCTTCTTCCATGGCCCCTTTCTGTGTTTTGTCCTTGGAACTTGAGAGGAGGACTTCCTTGCCTTTCAAGGCCCCCTTTACCCAGACAGTGTTCCTTCAGTCCCACCCATCGCACAGGAAGAGGACGAGGAGGAGGAGGAGGATTGTGCCAGCATGGAGGTGGAGCCTGGCACTCTGCATCAACAGCAGCAGTCTTTTAGGGATGATTTACAGTCCCAAGAAACCCGTGGACTTGTACGTGGCTGGGAGGAGGTGGCTGCGGATCATGTCGTCCTTAGTAATCCAGAGGACTCCGGACCGAATGCCTCAGCTAACCTACGCTGCATGGCCTCCCTGATCCTGCAAAGTCTGCGGAAGGATCCTCGTATTTTTCGGATCAAGGAGAGGGACAATTACTGGCTGGCCACTCTCCTTGATCCATGGTACAAGGGTAAGGTTGTGGACCTTATCTTACCATCGCAGATGGAGCAGAGGATGAGACATCTCCGGGAGGCCTTGCAGAAAGGTCTGTGCAATGTGTTCCCAGAGACTGGGAGGTTACAAAATCCTGGTCCTGGACAATGAGTTGCTGAGGCTTCGGTCAGTCAAAGAAGGAGCGGTGGGGAAGGTGGCCGTCTGACCGATGCGTTCAGACAATTTTTTAGTCCGCAGCCCCAAGGTATGATCCGTTCCAGCAACCATCACCAGCGTCTGATATACATGGTGCAAAAATACCTAGGGGCAAGGTCTGACTTGGACACCTTTCCCACCAAAAATCCTCTGGCTTACTGGGTCTTGAGGATGGATCACTGGCCAGAGCTTGCACAGTATGCAATTGAGCTACTGGCCTGTCCTGCATCCAGCGTTCTTTCGGAACGCACATTCAGTGCTGCTGGAGGCTTTGTCATGGATCACAGGGTGTGCCTGTCCACCGACTCGGTTGATCGACTGACCTTCATAAAGATGAACCAGTCTTGGATCACCACCAGCTACCAAGCACCTGAAGCTGATATAACAGAATAATTTATTTTGAAATGTCACATCCCTTCAAGACTGCCTATGCTGATGCTGAGTGACTGTCCTGTTATGTTGACTGACTATCCTCCTCCTCCTCAATGATCCGATTCATGATGATAGCTTGGAAGAACATTTTTGTTTCTGGGTGCCGCCACCAGTGGCTAAGGCCCAATTTTTCAGCCTTGTTTAACAGGGGCATGTAATTACAATTTTTTATGCAATGCTTTGCAGCAGGGCTCATTCCTGCACTCCAACTAGAGTATCTGGGAGAGGTTGCAGTGTCGTGGCACCAACACTAGTGCCTAAGGCCCAATTTTTCAGTCCCTGTTTAACAGGGGCGTGCAATTACAATTTTTGATGCAATACTTTGCAACAGGGCTCATTGCTGTGCTTCAAGTACAGTATCTGTGAGGGGTTGCAGTGTTGTGGCACCAGTGCCTAAGGCCCAATTTTTCAGCCCCTGTTTAACAGGGGCGTGTAATTACAATTTTTGATGCAATACTTTGCAACAGGGCTCATTGCTGTGCTCCAAGTACAGTATCTGTGAGGGGTTGCAGTGTTGTGGCACCAGTGCCTAAGGCCCAATTTTTCAGCCCCTGTTTAACAGGGGCGTGTAATTACAATTTTTGATGCAATACTTTGCAACAGGGCCCATTCCTTCGCCCACCAAGAGTAACTGTCAGGGCTTACAGTGTTGTGGCAACACCACCACCAAAGGCCCAATTTTTTTGCCCCTCTTCAACAGGGGCATGCAATTACAATTCTTGATCTAATAATTTACAGTAGGGCCCATTCATTCGCCCACGAAGAGTAACTGTGAGGGCTGACAGTGTTGTAGCACCAGCACCACCACCAAAGGCCCAATTGTTCCCACCACTGTTCAACAATGGCATGTAAATACAATTCCTGATATAATAGTTCACAGCAGGGTGTTCCAGTGCCCACCAAGAGTAACTGTGAGGGCTTACAGTGTTGTGGCAACACCGACACCTAAGGGGCAAATTTCTGCAGAGTATATACGGCAGGCCCCTATTTTCAAACATCCAACTTACAAACGACTCCTACTTGCAAACGGAAGGAGACAACAGGAAGTGAGAGGAAATCTACCCCTAGGAAGGGAAATTCTCTCCTGTAAAAGTTAATATGGGAAAAAGGTGTCTCCTCTCTACTGATGCTTTATCACCAATCCTTGTTTCAATAAAAACCCCACTTTTCCAAAAACATTTGTCATTGGGACAGAAAGTGAGGTGAAATGTTCTGAACAGGTGCACAGACAGCAAAACAAATGTTACAGGGGTGATAACCCTTCCCTATGTTCTCCAAAAAGCTTAAAAATAGATTTTTTGGCAAGAGCTACACTTAAAAAATGTACCTGTTCCAAATTAAAAAAGATTATACTTAAGATCAAACCTACAGTCCCTGTCTTGTTTGCACCGCCTGTATACTACTGTTCAGAGTATATAGGGCCTTTTTTTAATTTTGGGTGCGGGGTTCCCCTTAATATCCATACAAGACCCAAAGGGGCTGGTAGTGGGGTGGGGGGGGGGGTACCCATGTCATTTTTCTCAATGATTTTCATCCATATTGCTGGGACGATACATTACATTAAAGCCACAAGCAGTTTTAAATGACCATTTTTTTCCTTTAGAAATGTCATTTTGTGCAGGGACAGTTCTAAACACGGGAAACATGTGGCACTTCACAGGCATACTTTAGACACCCCCCAGGTACGATATTTAAAGGAATATTTCACTTTTTTTTTTTCACTTTATCCATCATTAAAATGACTGCTCCCAAAAAAACGGCTGTTTTTTAAAACTTTTTTTGCATTGATACATGTCCCCTGGGGCAGAACCCAGGTCCCCAAACACTTTTTAGGACAATGACTTGCATATTAGCCGTTATAATTAGCACTTTTAATTTAGAATGTTCGCATCCATTGTATTTAATAGGGTTCTAAAGTTTGTGCGAACTTTCGGTCCGTTCGCAAGTTCTGGTGCGAACCGAACCGGGGGGTGTTCGGCTCATCCCTAACCTTGACCCATCCGGACCATCTTCTCTGCCTAACAGTGGATCCAGCCCATCCAGGATCTTAAGCTCGCATGACCCACTGTCGGAAGACATGTGTGTCCACCACAGCCGGTAAGAGTACCTCATTCATTTACCCCAGAAAAGTTATAAGAGTGACTATGAGCAACTCTTTCCTTCATCTCTTTCCTTCCTATTTGGTGTCACTTCAACAGGAAGAAGTTTTATTTGCTTTCTTCCATTTTTGTGGACTCTTTTCTACACTTCATATCACATTAGTGGAAGTTTACATCCACATTTGGGGCTTCATTATATATCATTTATAGTGTGTTTTGCACATATGTTTTTTTAAGATTTATCCTTGATGTTTATTCACTAAGGTTTTCCATTGTGTATTTTGAGTTTTCTCATTATCTAGGAGTAATCCTTTACAAATTCACACCATTAGCGCTACACTATTTTTTCACCATTCCCATTAGACTTTGTTTGTTTGAGTGTCAGCTGCTTGATTTTTGTTTTCACATTTGGGTTTAGCGCAGTTTTTTCCCCCCATTCTTATGCCTGCACAGGCTAACACATATGTCCCAGCGGCTCCCAGCATCGATATCCCGGTCCGAGTCTGACGCAACTTGGATCTGCCGCCACGCATCCTGCCACCACCCATGTGACTATCGAGGTGCAGAAGTCAATCCATGCACCACAGTTTGTCTTTCTGACAGGACCTCGATTTACTGCTGTAAAGATAGGTACATTTTAGATCCATTATTTTTATTAGCATTTTCAAAAATATAGGAAGGTTCAAAGGTATAAATGCAAAAAAGAATAAAACATTCAAAAATAATAGAGGTATGGCAGATATACATCACAGTGTGATGTAAAGTAAGAGAAATTAAACAACGCAGTAGATATGGCATCCATTGGAATAAGATATAGAGTTACAGGGAAGGAAAAGTAGCTTGGCAATATGTCAATTGAAAAAGTACCAACAGCACCTAATTCTCATCTGTACTGTATAGCCTGAAATCTATAGGAGGTGTTTTGTGTCATCAGCTGTAGAGATTAGGAATGACAGTAAAAGTAATGGAGGGGGGGGGAGTAAGAAGGTTGATCAGATAGGTACATTGTATATGGGCTTTTTGGTCTACAAACAGCTGTTGCACTTGTTGGGCTTTTAAGCGGTTCTCTTCCTTCTGGTAAGCATTTTCCATTATGAACTATTTTACAATATTTTCCCTTTTTTTTTGTTCAGTAATAGGTGTCTGCCTACATCTGAGCACCAAGTTGTAAGGGGGACAGGCTCAACTGATATTTGCAGCAGTAAGCAATGCACAAAACAAGAATACTCAGGAACAATCCAAAGAGGTTTGTCTTGAACTTTTATTCAGCAGTGCAGCAAACACAGATTCAATACAAGAGGGTTTTGTACTGCATGTCTATAGCATAAAACAAACAAAACCACTGCTTATCTGAGCCACTAACTAAACCCAAGTCCTTCCTTGACTATCAAGGTACCCCCTAATATGTTCTCCAAAACAGACAGGCAGCACTTTTTTAGTGTTCTATCAGCATTCAGGCTACCAGGTACGATGGAGACTTACAAATGGAAGCTTTTTCCCATCTAAAACGTTATAAAGACTTCAGGCTTCAGGACTCAGAACAGACCTTTCTGAGAACAAATACATCTTGGAGCCTCTCACTGTGTGTATGTGAAAATCCTGGGTGATGCATATAGATACTGTAGATAGATAGATAGATAGATAGATAGATAGATAGATAGATAGATAGATAGATAGATAGATAGATAGATAGATAGTAAGTAGAGATGGGCCGAGCGAGCCCCTGTTCGATTCGCACCAGAACTCTCGAACATTGCAAAAGTGCAGAGCCGAATAACAAACCCCTGTTGAAGTCTATGGGACCCGAAATGGGAAAATCGAAAGTGCACATTTACTTAGATGCAAGTTATTGCCCATACAAAGGGTATGGGGGTCCGGGTACTTCCCTGTGGGACAAGTATCAATGAAAAAAAAGTTTGTAAAACACATCATTTTTAATTTAGCAGTGATTTACTGATGCTTAAAAATAAATAATAAAAAAGGAAAAATTCCTTTCAATATTGTCCGTGGGGGGTCCCCTTAGTCTGCTTGTAAAGTGGCGTATGTGTAGAACCTGCTTCAGCAAAAAATACATTTATAAAGCCCAAAAAACTACTTGAGGAGCTAGTCTGTATGATGAGGCCACAATTTAGTGCACTCAAAACAATATTAGAGAATTTTTGGATATATTCTGGTGTCTGTTTCAAAGACTTTGGATAGAAGTAACAGGTGAGGAAAAATTGGTATTTGGGTGTTGGTGGTGCCTTCACACTGTAACCCTATAGAGGTACTCTTAATGAAAGCAAGAATTGGCCTTGCTGTAAAAAAATTAAGATTGATGCCCCAGTCAAATAGTTGTGTAAAATTGGGTTTTGGTGGTGTCTTCACACTGTAACCATATAGAGCAGGGATATGCAATTAGCGGACCTCCAGCTGTTGCCAAACTACAAGTTCCATGAGGCATAGCGAGACTCTGACAGCAGCAAGCATGACACCCAGAGGCAGAGGCATGATGGGACTTGTAGTTTTGCAACAGCTGGAGGTCTGCTAATTGCATATCCCTGATATAGAGGTACTCTTAATGAAAGCAAGAATTGGCCTTGCTGTAAAAAATGTAATAAAAACAAATAAAATGCTGCGCTATATTAAGATTGCCAATGTGATATGACACATATAAAATGCATGAATATCTTAGTGCAAACCGTGCATGATATAAAACATAATAACATATAATATTTAAAATGTCCATTGTGCTGGCAAATTAAAACAATAACAGATGAAAAGTGCCACACTATATTGAAGTAACCAGTGTGATATGACACATAAATAAAGTGCACGAATGACTTGCAAAACGTGCATAATATCAAACATATTAAATAATAAAATAAAAAAATGTCCATTGTGCTGGCAAAGCAAAATCCTGTGATGGTGCTCCAAAGTTGACAAGGTGACAACAAACTTGTGCTCCCACCCCCCTAAGTTTGGTCAAAAAACGCCCGTGAACCACCCCTGGGTTCTATGCCAATGAAGATCTTTGGGATCCTGAGATAGATGTCCAGCAGTAAGTTCCTCCGTCCATATATAAAAATAAAGTCTAAATGGTGTTTTATCATTTAAAAACATATTTTATTTATAAAACATCAATCTGGGTACTCACATCTTTTTCTGGTGTTGAAGCACACCACTCTATAGCAGATAAAAGAAAAAAATATGAGATTGTCCAGTCGCAGCATTCAAACCTGCTGCCTACTGCACCGTCCTGTCCCCTCCCCTATGCATGTTTACCACAGGAATCAGTCACGTGTCTTCCTCTGGGGGATTGTAGACAAACCATCCACTGTTGTTAAATATCAACAACAATATAATTAAAAACCAAAAGACAGTTGACAACTAATTAAAAACTCTAGATCACTATACTAAGTATATACGGGTAGGTATGTAAATATAAGATAAGATAATATAGATCACATGTTATACAACACCACATTTATAATGCACAGAAAGATATACATAACACTAAAAATAAAGATATACTAACAAAACAAAATTTTAAGATAAAAGAAACAAAAAGCAGAAAAAAAAGAAAAAAAAAAGAAAAAGAAGAAAGTGGTATAGATTTTTATAGTCAGCATACCTAGGGAAAACATGCATATAAAGTTTCAAAACAACAGAAATATACAGTATATAAAGATCAGTGCATGTTTCTCATAGCTGCATATATCCAATAAATAGCATAACCAATAAATAGTGACCCCCAACTAACTATTATATGTATACTTGCATGTGGGGATATGGACAATCACCACATGCAGATGGTACAAACTATACCTCTGAACTCCCAATGTCTGTCCAAGAAATAAAGACTCTTGAAAGATATGGTCCTCTCCATTTAGCCATATAAACATTATATAATTGGCCAGAAAAGAAAGGGAAAAGGGAAACTGAACGTATACCACTGAAGAGACATACTCGGATAAGGATGAAAAAGACCATATAGGACAGTGATGGTCAACCTTGGCACTCCAGGTGTTTTGGAACTACATTTCCCATGATGCTCCACTACACTGCAGAGTCCATGAGCATCATGGGAAATGTAGTTCCAAAACATCTGGGGTGCCAAGGTTCGCCATCACCAATATAGGATAATGTAAACTTGTTAGAGGGGGAGAAAAATGCAAAAAGCTAGACAAACTAAAGGGCACGTTCGCTATAAATGACTTAAATCCCATTAAAAATTCAAGCCCATGGAAATGTGAGTCTGGAGGTGGAATATCCAAAACACTTCGCTACGACACAACAAGCGAAACGCATCTCATTCTCTCTTTGGTACTCTAACCTTGTCTATGACTTGGACTCGCATGGTGGATTTGTCACCTCCATGACACAAGACAAAGTGCTTTGCTACATTTGTAGATTTATTTTTCTCAATACTGTGAACATGTTTATAAAATCTGTCACGTAAACGTCTTGTGGTCCTCCCTACATATTGGACACAGCAGAAGATACATGCGATGAGGTATATCACATAACTAGTGCTGCAATTGTAGAAGGAATCAATACTTAAAGTGATTGTAAACCTTTGTGTTTTATTTTTTTTAAATAACAAACATGTAATACTTATTTTTACTGTGCAGCTCGTTTTGCACAGAGTGGCCCCGATCGACCTCTTCTGGGGTCCCACGGCAGCTCTCGTGGCTCCTCCTCGCATCAGATAACCCCCTAGGAGAAGCGCTCTCCCGGGGGGGTTACCTTGCTGGCGTGCTCCTGAGTCCAGAATTTGCGTCCATAGACACAAATGCCGGACGCAGCCCCCTCATTAGATTTGATTGACAGCAGCGGGAGCCAATGTCTGCGCTGCTATGAATCTATACAATCAAGAACCGGGACCTTGTGCAGAGAGGGAGAGCGCATCTCAGACGAGGGAAATATGGGGCTCAGGTAAGTAAAACGGGGGGGGGGGGGGCTGGGGCGCCGGTGACTTCCAGACATAGGATGCATTAAGGTGAAAAAACACGAGGGCTTACAACCCCTTTAACTATTTTCTATTTGTCAGGGAGCTGAATTCATTACCTCCCAGAATATATCCACAGCAGGGACATTCTGTAGCTCCACACTTGTAATTCCTTTTACAATGTAACCATGTGAGGGGTTTAATGGGTTTCCTATTGGAAAAACTTGGGGACAAGTAATGTCCCAAGGTTAGGTGCCTGACGTGATACCACATTGATTCCCCCTTTAGAATATCAGCACAGGTTTCCTCCATGCATAGTAAATGTTTGAAAATAATGTATTTTATGTAGTCAAATTCTGTGCTGTAGGGGGTAGTGATGGCAAGTCTATTGTCACGCTCCCTATTGCTATTTAAGCTGCTATCTTTATGGGTATCCTTATTAGATAGTAAATATACTCTCCTTTTTCCTCTTGCAATTGACAGCGCTCTGTCAATCATCCATCTCGGGTAACCTCTGTCTAAGAAGCACATGTATAAAGCAGAAGCCTCCTGTTCAAAGGCGGCATCACTACTGCAGATCCGTCTCACCCTCAAGAATTGGCCAACAGGTATCCCTTTGATAGTATGTTTTTGGATGCCCTGATTGGTCAAGAAGGAGAGTGTTCTCCAAGGTTTTTTATAGAGAGAGGTAGTGATGCCTGACTCACTGTCAGTCAGTTCCACTATCCAGGTTTCAGATGCTCTTATTGTCTCCCTGTCCTGTAAAGGATCGATTTTTACTGTTTGAATTAAGAAACACAAGAAGAAGCTTTGGATGAGAGAACCTCTTTAGGTCCCAAATCAAGCTTTACCTTACATATATTGACAAACTTTTGATCGTCATGGAAGATGGGGTAGTACACCTTGATCCTTTTCTTGTGTTTCTTAATTCAAACAGTAAAAATCTATCCTTTAAGGACAGGGAGACAATAAGAGCACAAGACGTGGTGGCAAAACAAGCTGCAGCACTGAGCCCTGTCCTGGATCCTTCCGAGTTGCAAGCAGAGTTAACCAGCATGCAGTGAACAAAATATAGCGTCCCTGACCATGCTTGCTGGGCCACATGTCATGGGGCAAGGCAGTCACATCCACATTACACCTGATGCCAAAACATTGCCTTCCACGTGATTGGACAGAGCTGGAATGGTTTTACATGCAAAGAAATAGCGACTGGAAACCTGCTATTGTGGTAAAGCACATTCTGCAAAATCACAGAAGGGGGCAGAATCCACCAGATGGAAAAGCAGGAGTTGTAAGGCCAGCAACTTTGACCAGCTTGAATTTAGATGCTGGGCACAGGGGTGACAGTGACTGTAATTTGCCTGCTATAATCTATAGCTGGTGGTGTGCTGCTGGCAGATGTGCTGCAAGGACCTATGACACCCTTTGCTATACCATCATCCCTGTCAGTGGAGACTGCTGAGAGGTCGTGAGATATAGTGGGGGTAGACCTGAAAGGTGAGGAGTGAGGAGGAGAAGAATTGTGCCCCTTTTGTGTGGCTTTCAGGTGCTCTTGCCAACAGGCTGAGTGGTGGGAGATTAAATGCCTTGTTAACATAGTTAGTCAGGTTGAAAAAAGACACAAGTCCATCCAGTTCAACCATAAAAAAAAAAAAAAAATATCGTACAATCCCATATACCCAATTCTATACCCACAGTTGATCCAGAGGAAGGCAAAAAACCCAAGCAGAGCATGATCCAATTTGCTACAGCAGGGGAAAAAATTCCTTCCTGATCCCCCGAGAGGCAATCGTATATTCCCGGATCAACTTTACCTATAAATATCAGTACCCAGTTATATTATGTACATTTGAGAAAGAATCCAGGCCCTTCTTAAAGCAATCTACTGAGCTGGCCAGAACCACCTCTGCAGGGAGTCTATTCCACATTTTCACAGCTCTTACTGTGAAGAAACCTTTTCGTATTTGGAGGTGAAATCTCTTTTTCTCTAGACGCAAAGAGTGCCCCCTTGTCCTTTGTGTTGACCGTAAAGTGAATAACTCAACACCAAGTTCACAATATGGACCCCTTATATATTTGTACATGTTGATCATATCCCCCCTTAATCTCCTCTTCTCAAGAGTGAATAAATTCAGTTCCTCTAATCTTTCCTCATAGCTGAGCTCCTCCATGCCTCTTATCAGTTTGGTTGCCCTTCTCTGCACTTTCTCCAGTTCCCCAATATCCTTTTTGAGAACTGGGGCCCAAAACTGAACTGCATATTCCAGATGAGGTCTTACTAATGATTTGTACAGGGGCAAAATAATATCTCTCTCTCTGGAGTCCATACCTCTCTTAATACAAGAAAGGACTTTGCTCGCTTTGGAAACCGCAGCTTGGCATTGCATGCCATTATTGAGCATATGATCTAACAAAACCCCCAGATCCTTCTCCACTATGGATCCTCCCAGTTGTACTACCTCTAGCATGTATGATGCATTCATATTCTTAGCCCCCAAGTTAAGCATGTGGTACCCAAATAGCTGGTGTTTGAGGCAAAGTTTGCAAATTGCAACAGTGCAATCGGCTGCACATGTGCTAAAAAAAGGCCCAGACAGCTGAGCTGTGGAAAGTGGGCCACGAGATAACAGCTCCACAATGTGATAGAGTGAGTTGGTTGCTCTCTACTCTTCCTAGATGGCTGCCTTGTTGGGGTTGTGCCTCACCCTCACTTTCAGTGACCTCATCATCATCATCATCATTTACCCCTCTATCCTCCTCATCACTGGAGCCAACTTGGCAATACCCTGCGTCTGGGGCAACATGACTGCCAACTTGTTGTTTACCAGTGTTCTGCCCTCTCTGTAGGCTCATGTGCCTACCTTCCCCAACCTCAGAACCAACATCAGAATCAAGTAATGCCTGTGCATCATCAAAGAGCAAGTGGCTGACGTTGTGTTCAAATAACTCAGCTGACTTCTCCATGCATGATGCTGGGGATATGACAGGAGTAGCTGTGGACAAGGAGGCAGAATAAACCGCTCTGGCAGCTGTGGTGGACTGCTTGGGTGACAGAGGATAAGGAGGATGAGGAGGGTTTAGTAAGCCAGTCCACCACCTCCTCTGCATGCTGTGGCTGGATTGCACGGGCAACATCACTAAACAGAGGAAATGGTGCCCTGCCTGAGGACGGACCACGTCCACCTTTGCCTGTGGACACAGATGCTGCTGGCCCCCTCACAGTGCCATGGGAATGTCTGCCTTTCCTTGTTGGCCTCCCAGACATGATGGGGGGCGTATTGCCGAAATGTAATAGAGAAGGGGAAATGTGTATTTGGATGCACTTTAATCAATGGAAAGTGGTGTTTGGTGCACTTTAACTTGAGTACTCACTACACAGACACACTCCACTGACACATTACAATATACTGCAGTAAAACTGCACTGATGCACTTCAATATACTGCAGTAAAACTGCACTGACGCACTTCAATATACTGCAATAAAAGTGCACTAATGCACTTCAATATACTGCAGTAGACATGCACTAACGCACTTCAATATACTGCAGAAAACGTGCACTAACGAACTTCAATATACTGTAGTAAATGTGTATTAACGCACTTCAATTTATTGCAGTAAACTTGCACTATTGCACTTCAATATAATGCAGATAAAGTGCACTAATATTGTTCAATATACTGCAGTAAATATGCACTAACACAGTTCAATATACAGCAGTAAAAGTGCACTAACGCACATCAATATATTGCGGTAAATGTGCACTAATGCACTTCAATATACTTCAGTAAAAGTGTACTAACACACTTCAATATAATGCAGTAAAAGTACACTAACACAGTTCAATATACTGCAGTAAACATACACTAATTCAGTTCAATATACTGCAGTAAACGTGCACTAACATTTACTGCAGTAAACATGCACTAACGCAGTTCAATATACTGAAGTAAACGTGCACTAACACAGTTTGTTATACTGCAGTAAATGTGCACTAATGCAGTTCAATATACTGCAGTAAATGTGCACTGCACTGATGCACCTCAATATACTGTCGTAAACGTGCAGTAACACAGTTCAATATACTGCAGTAAACGTGCACTAACGCAGTTCAAATTCTTTTTGTAAATGTGCACTAACCCATGTCAATATACTGCAGTAAATGTGCACTAACGCACTTCAATATACTGCAATAAAAGTGCATAACGCACCTTCATATATTGCAGTAAATGTGCACTAACACAGTTCAATATACTGCAGTAGATGTGCACTAATGCATGTCAATATTCTGCAGGAATTGTGCACTAACGCACCTCAATATACTGCAGTAAACCTGCCCTGAATCACTAAACTGACACTAAAGTAAAAAGCAATGGCCGCACTACACTCACACTGCACTATCACTATATTCAAACTACACTTATACTCTGCACTCACAATAGAATCACAATAGCACACTATAGCACACTAACTTGCTAGTACCAATGAACAGAGCCCTGTTCTATCTATCTCCATTCCAAAATCACACTGTAAATGGCTGCTCTGGGAAGTATTCTTTTATAGAGGGGAGTGGGTCTATGAGCAATGAGCCATGATTGAGCACAGTCATCATTACTTTCTGCAGTCATGGCTCTGACAGTGTTCTGTGCCCTGATTGGGCATATCCTTCATTGATTCAGCCAATCAGGGGTTCCAATGCACTGTGCAGCACGCAGTGCATTGTAGGGTGCTCGACAGGCTGAACAAATGGTTGAACACCCCGCCAATTTGGCTGTTTGCCGAACAGGTGAACAGCCAATGTTCGACCCAAATTCATGTTCGGGCCAAATTGTTCTCCCAAAACTAATAGATAAATAGATAAGATATATGCACAGTATATATATCAAATACTTGGATCTCAAACCTTGAAAACTTTCTATGTACAGGGAAAGGTTACAGAACTAGCCATATGCTAGAATGTAAAGTGTAAAAAATGTATTATGGTGGGAGTAAAGCTTTGTTCTATTCTGTGATCTGATTTAAATTCTATAAAATCAAAGGTAAAACTTTCAGCTAGGTGGAAGAAAGGTAAAAGGTTGCTTGACTGTGACCCAACAAAAGGTTTTGTGGGATTACATTTCTCCAGGTTATTTGAAGATTGCATTTCATAAAAATGATGCCTGCAATGCAAAAACATGCTGGAATGTCCTGTGCAAGGGGTCATGGCAATGTTCCTTTGGTGTATTTTCAAAGATTCAAAACGCATATCATCCAAAAAAGCAAATACTGTGGAAAAAATGTCTGCAAGAAATAATATCATGACATTTTCATATTGTTAAAACACTTTTCAATAGAAAGTTACATTAAAAGTTACCAAAAATGTCAAAAATGTAATTTATACTTCACAAAATAACTGAGTTACTAATAGAAAGTGTAAATAACAAATTACATTTTGTGATGTTTTAAATTTGTATTTAAGCATTTAAAGCAGCACAGCAGAGTTTGATATATAGCTGGCAAGGATTGGACCTTGCTTCAAGTTTTTACTCATGCCTATATTACTGTTAGGAAGATGTCCTCTTGATTTCTTTCCCTGTGACTGCTCTGGGACAAAAATAGAAGGAAAACCTAGCTAATGGATATACAAGCAGAGAAGAAAACCTAATGTGCTCTAAACCCTTTCTCACTTAAAGATTTCTGCCCACACCCACATTGGAAAGACGTTCCATATTTTGAGATACAGTAGATATGGAAGCTGACTTCAAATTCTAAAAATGCTATTTTCCTGGGCTAGCAAACTAATTCAGTGGCTTCAGCACTTTCTGTAACACTGACCTTATGTTTCTACTTTCTGCATGCTTGTTTCAGATTTGTGACTCGTAAAATAGTGTAGCCAAAAGCAGCCAGGAAACTAAAACTTTTAAAAGGAGGATAGCCTATATAAATCTCTCAATTCATGAATCTTGAAAGCCAGAATCTTATGACAAAGACAGGGATAAGTAACGAGAAAACTTGAGTATAGAAATGTCTACTTTCATCTTGTATGTACAGATAGATGGTTTTCTGATTCCACACTACATTGTATTTGAAAATTTCCCTGATACAGACTAACAGTGTATGTAACATTAAAAAAATATTAACAAAACCTGTTACAAACTGCTATTCTGCATGCCTAAAGTAGGACGGACTGCTGGGTAATACTATCTTTGACATTTCAGCACTAAAAAAATGTTAAAAGCAATTACGGAACCTTAACTGAACCAGAATGCATGCTTACGGACAGTCCCACCTCAGGTATACTTTTGCAAGACTAAATCTTTGTACTTGCCCCAGCATCCCTACAATTTTTTTTTTTATCTTCATGCATTCAATGCATGAAGGTAAAATGCCTTCAGTATGCAGCTCCCCCTGCACCCCCTTATAATAACTACCCGAGACCTGATTGTGATCCAATGATGAGCACAAGAGCGGCTGCTGTCCCTGCTCTCTGTGCTGTCAATCACAGCCAGTGAGAAGGCAGCAGGGGCGGGGCCAAGGTTTGTTCTACGTGTCCTATGGACACGCAGAGCGGGCTCAGGAGCGAGCACACACGAGTACCCCCATAGCAAGCAGTTTGCTGTGGGGGCACTTGGCAGGGGGGAGGAGCCCACAGCCCCACTGGGGTACCCGAGAAGAGGAGGATCAGGGCCACGCTGTGCAAAACCCTTGCACAGAGCATGAAAGTATAACATGTTTGATATTTAAAAAAATAAGCCTTTAGTATCAATTTAAATGTTTTTTTTTTTTACTATACTATTTAAAATCTGTGGGTTCAATGCAGCATATTACAAAACATACCCTGATATAATTGTGGGGTGCTATATACCCAAATTTAGTGGCTGGTCTGAGATAGTAGTTGGGCTCAGACCGTTCTCAATTTATAGGTTGTGCTATTTTATTTACAGGTGGTATACTGGTGTGCAGTTCCCTGTGGCCTGTAGGTGGCACTGCCATAATGGGTCAGGTTTTAACCACTGGTATTAGTGCTGTGCCTTGGGGTGTCCTCTCTCGGCAGCGGTACAGTGGGCCTGCTGTGCATGCTAGGAGAGGATACATAAGGGGCAGACGCCGCCTGGGAGGGGTCTTCCGAGGAGGAGAGGAGTCGGAGTCTAAGTGCGTGGCATGGCCCTCCAGGCCATGGGGCCACGTGTGCACCAGTCCCAGGCACCTTTAGTCCTGGGGCTGCATCTTCAATACTGGGCCCAGCACCTTTAGCTGGAGCCCACTTCTGGGAAAAGGAGTCCCAGGGTGTCCCTTGCGAGGGAGCCAGCTTCTAAGAAGAGGATGCTGGGGAAGGACCTTTCTGACGGACTGGGCAGAGTTCACAGTGATGGAAGGGGCCCGGTAACTTTCTGGAGGGATTCTTCTATCCACCAAGGGCCTAGTAATGTGCTGCTGCTGGCACCTGTCCTTATGTACCAGAAGCTAAGAGGTTCGGGGTCTGATAGATTCTGTGGCAGTGAGTCTCCCGATCGCATCTAGGAAAATAACCTGATTGATTGTTCGAGCATCACTTCGGCTGCTAGGATCCACTTTGTAGGAGACTATCCGGGTGAGCTAAACCTACTCTACATTTGTGCCTGGACTAATCTCCCAAAACCTTGCTGTCCTGTCTCTCATCCACCCTTTCCTATCTGCTGAACATTGAGAAAATAAACTCAACGTTGGAGTTTAAAGTGGTGTGGACATTGGAATTACTTGGGGGGAAAACAGAAACTTGTCCCTATATCCTAGGAGATGAGAACCAACTGATGGAAGAACCTAGCTGTTGGACCCAAATACATAACACTGCTTAACCTCCTCTAACAGGAGGGTACGGGCATATAGTACGTTGTGCCTTTTTTCCTGCAAGTGAGCCTGAAAGGTAGGAAAAAGGGTCCGTGTGCTACACTTGCTTAACCTTTTTTGTATTTATTCAATTCACTTTTGATACTGAAACCACTGTGAAACACCTTGCTAGAAGTTTATATCTTGGCCATACCAAAACCTGGTAAGGACCCTTTCTCCATTACCAATTATCAGGCGATTTCATTGTTAAATTTCAATCTTAAAATTTTTGCCAAAATGTTAGCAAACAGAATTCTACTCGTGATCAATTCCCTCATTGCCAAAGACCAGATAGGGTTTGTCCCAGGCAGAGAGGCTAGAGACAACACCCTAAAAGCACTGAACATCCCTCACTGGCTCACAAATTCCAAACAACAGGGCTTTTTTCTGTCACTGGATGTGGAGAAGGTATTTGACCTGGAACTATCTAATGGATTTTTTACAGGCAATAGGCTTGGGAAACAGTTTGATTCACTTTATTACGGCCTTACGGCAAAAGTTTAGGTCGCTGGTCACCTGTCAGATGCCTTCTCCATCCGCAATGGCACACGGCAAGGTTGCACCTTGTCCCCCATTACTCTTCATACTCCCACTGGAAACTTTTTTGCTTCATTTGCGTGCAAATAAGGACATTCATGGCAGTAAAGTGGCGGATCGTCAAGTATAAATTGGCAGCATTTTTGGATGATATCTTGCATTTTCTCTCAAAACCACACATTACATTTCCGACTCTACTGAAAGACTTCCTATTGTTTCAGTATGTCTCTAACTTCAAAATAAATTTTAGCAAATCACACGCTCTTAACATATCACTTCCCACTCAGCAAGTAACTCGATGCCAGAAAAA